>BQKZ01000417.1:134616-157949 GCA_036244855.1 Temnopleurus reevesii | reverse complement strand
TTTCAATGTATCCCTCTCTGTGAAGGAAGGAGACGTCAGTCCCTAAACAAGCACAAGATACATAGTCCAATATCACACAAACACAATCATTAGTTGGGTTCTCTGTCTGGGAACATATCAAAAGACAAACAGAGAAAACAAAGAGTGAAGCCGTTGGGTCAACAACGTGTGAAGGTAAACAAAGAAATAAAAAAAAAAACTGAGTCATGTCAGGAGTGTGAGAGCAAGAAGAAAGCAAGGTGTGAAGGCTGTAAAAATGAACCATTAACTTTGCCCAATTTATATTTCTTACACAAACAGTGAAAACAACAACCCCAGCCTCCCCCCCCCCCCCTTAAAAAATTCAAATCTTGCACCTTGGTCGATCAACAGAACACAGGACTTGTTCTTGAATTTTAACAAACTACCGGTAAGCTAAATTCCGATTACGAGATATAACTAAATAGTTTGGGTGATAAAATCTACAAAGTAATTGCCTCTCCCACTAAAATAACACCTGAGAGCTATGATCAAATGATTATGAAATTATATTTGCAGCCACCATACATTTCTGGTTGATGAATAGCATTAGGTTTTGGCAAATTTCAATGTTCTTAATTGAAGGATTATGCAGGGTAAAGTGAATTAATGAATTCTATGCATGGACATTTTATAAATTGTGATCTATTGAATCTACACAGTCATCTAATTATTCTCTCTGTAAATGTACTCTTAGCATTGTATCTTTATTTCATGATACCAATTAAAATATTTTCTCACAATGTCATCATTGTGAAATTAAAACTCTGACCTGCGGACTCAGGACTTGTGCAAAGACCATAATTAATATCTTGGTATCTCATCTGATCATTAGGATATAAAGACATATATTGGTTTACAAATGATGGAGACCGTGCTCATGGAATCGATTTGACACTTTGTCCCGATCATTAAGAGACACCGTAGATGGAAGGACAAGTTTGTCTGAGGGCGACGCTGGCTCCCGGAGACTTCCATCGGGCTTCCTGCTGTCAGGCATGTAGACTCCTACTCCAAGTCTCTTCCTTATTCTAAGCATCATCATGACCTTGACATACGCAAACATATGGCTAGATCTTCCTCCTTCTCCTCCCTCTTCATCACGCATTCATCAGCTTCAAGTGCGTGATGAGGATAAGTGGGGGAGAAACATGGAAATACATCCAAAACCTGATAAAACTTATACAAAGCCACAAATGCATTCCAACAATAATTAACTCTTTCACTACAAAATTTCATTTCCAAATTCCCCTATATCTGTACGGAATAAAATGCAGGAAATTAGGGGAAAATATGGAATACTTTGGGAAAGCATTCAAGATTTACTTTGTGTTCAGACAGAGAGCTGCTCTACATGTAAATGCCAACTAAATATTCTTATTTTGTGAGAGTAAACTGAAAATCTTGCTTCTTACAAATAAATGCAGTCACTCATTGCTTCAAAGAGAAGCAATTTATATTCAAATCACAGATAAAATTTCAATGATTTAAAACTGTATTGCATATTCAATCACTAAATAAAACAACCAAATCATTGTGACATCTCGAAATCGAACTCATTTCATATAGAAACCATAGAGAGCAGAGCAGAATCATGCTCCTTTCTTTACAAAGATCAATGTTGCCAATTTGCCAAAGGTCACCATCACTGATCATGCAGCCAATCAGACCAAGCATGCAACATGAATGGATCTCTAGGGGCTTCTGTAGCCTACATACATCACCCAGGTGTGCACACACTCTGCACTTCCATTAGATCGTACAGATGAGAATCAACGGCAAACATCAAATCTGACTCGTGCTCCATCACTCTCTGATCAAGTTCTATCGACTGCGCCTTTTCTTGATTTGTTGTTACGTTTCTCCATTTCTATTCCGTTCCGCAGATTGGATCCTTCAATTTGCACTTTTCTGACTTTCCACAATGTCACCCCTGGAAGCAGAGTTCATCCTTTTCATTGTCCCTCCCAACCTCCCCCNCCCCCCTCCCCCATTACATGCCTGTCTCGCTCACAACGCTTCTAAAACCCCGCTTGGCTGTCACAAGCGACATACCGCATTCTATGAATCAACCAGGAAAAATTAAGTGCTCACTAAATGTTAGTAAGTGCAACCACAAAATTCCTATGCATTTATAGCAGCGAATGCTCACTATTTTGAGCAGGATTACAGTGCAAAGTGCTGAAAATCACTTGGATTATCAAAATACTATTACATTGATACTGTGAGAAGCTTTTCCATTACAATCATGTGTTTGTTAATATGTAAACGATGTATTTTGTATTATACAGGGCCCTCAGGAAGAACAGTACTGCGATTACTGATGAGGCTACCCTGTTGAAATAAAACGTAATAAATAAATAAATAAATAAATCATGTTGAGTGCTCAAATGTGTCCATTTGATGGAAAAATCTGTTATTTTTTGTTTTACTGACCACTCTACACGCAACATTAAAAAAATGTAGTCTTTCTTCCTCCAGCTACCCCTCCACATCACATCAACCCATTTTGCCCCATCCCCTGCCCCCCCCCCCCCCCCCAACTGTACCTATCTCTCTCATAAAAGTGCAAGAGTGATTTGTAATATGAGAGCTTACAAGTACAATTCACGGAAAACCACATAATCGCTTTGAAAAATGCAATCAAAACCACGACTGTATAACAATTATAGCCTTAATATGTCCATTTCATTTTTCACAATCGCTAACGGATTAGTAGGGTATATATATTTCATACACAAAGTGACTCTTGCAATAATTTGAATACAAACACTCCAAGATTGATCACTATGCTTTTTGAGCATCACAATATGATCATGATCAGAATGCATTATCCACACTCGGCAACATTTAGATCATCATTATGTGAGCTTAACATTGAATAAAAAGCCTGTTAAATTGTGATGAGATGCAAGATAGCTATTAGAACGAGCATTGATCCTTGAGTAGACAGGGCTTTCTTATTAACAAAGGTAATCCTGCCATCATTAAGTATCCCACATGCCTGCGATCGCATCTTCTTTGCATCTCGCCTTGTGCAGGTTTATATCTAAGGAAATGGATACATTAACACTTTAGCAACTGAACCGCCCGAACCCGTCCGAAACCGGCCATCATTTTCAATGCGAATTATATAATCATCGTAGCCATTCTCTTTGAGCTTCGTTGATACAAGTTCAATCCTTATGCACTTTTTCATGCCTCACTATATAAAACCTTTCATATGACTTTATTCTGAAAGATCAAAAGTAATTCACATCCAAAATGGGATCAAAATCATAGAACAAAATTTAGGAATTTGAACCCAAAAGGATATTTTTTAAGGGGCACAGCAATCTGTATAATGCCAAATAGTTGGTAGCTTTTCACAGCAGTTAACAACATCTTGGCAATTAAAACATGTACTAGTAAAATCTAATAGCATCCTTCCAGAATGCGATTGCATTGGGGGATCCCGACTGCTTCTTCGCCAATATTAAAACAGACATCACTTGCATTTGGACATGTACAAATGATATATTGCCTTCTTGGTATCACTTTAAATGAACAGCAAGGGAATTGAGATGCGCTTGTATGCCTCGATTCCAAGCTGGGCATGCACCGTATCACAACAGTGCCATCACAACGACCTACTTGTAATATTTGTTCCAATCATCGTCTATCAGGGATGGCCTTGGAGCAATTTGAAGCATAAAAAGCAGTATTCTACCTGCTATTTCTTCAAGGCGATGTTACATTTGACATTGAAGGAGGAATATGGATGATTCACACCAGTGGAGTTTTTAGACAAGAGAGAATAAACTTACATTTTAAATAAACAGGAAACAAAAGCATCTATCTTGCAATCCATCTCAATCAAAATGCATGCAAGCCTCTTGGATATTGTTACATTCATTGTGAATGTTGCCATTCTTATAAAGGCCTACATATTAGAATTTGGCACTTGATACCACACAATCATCATAAAACCAAAAAGAACTATGCATGTTTTACACATATACCATGTGCACCCATAAAGTCCAACTCGTCATTAGTAGTCCAAGGACGAACCTGACCAGTAATTTGACCAGTAATTGTTGATCAGTGTATAGTTGGCCAATAAATAGTTGGACGTCTTTAGTTCGTCATCAACTGTATCTCCTGCTCTAGATTTCATTGCACAACCATAACAATGGAAGGATGACCATGGAATTATCTGACTGCCTTTCATCAGTTGATTGGCTGTAATGACAAAGGGATCCTCCTTCTGACCACAGCACACACCACATGGTCAGATGAACCACCAAATAATGCAAGAACAAATCATACAGCGCACAAATCCACTATGAGGAGTGCTTAGGGCATTTTGCATTATTATTACCCTAGCTTTGGCACATCCCAGTATAACACAAGCATTTTCAAGATTCTAAAAGGTACCATCCATCTCACTTAAAATGAAAGCAGGACATTCTCAATGAATTTCCAGCTGGAGGAATTGAATGCCATGATTGGGATTCAAACAAAAGACGTTCTGCTTGAAAGAAAGAAATACTGACAACTGAGATATGATGCTTGTACATAAGCAGTAGAGTATATCCATATATTATCTGCGCTATATAAATTATCTAATTATCTAATTATTATAAATGCCTCCGATTGCAGAGACAGAAATTATGGGATGCAGAAATGGGAATCAAAAGAGAGTTGGCAAAAGATATACAGGTAAGACACAGAAGGATTTGCAGCCATGCAAAAACTCTTTCGTGATCAGTTCTTAATTGCAAGACGACAGTGTACCACAAGACATTACAAAGCCCCCTACCGCATTCGGGCATAATTAGCTTGAAAATTATATTTCTATGATCAAACAGTATTACAACAAACACAGAATGAAAACAAATATATGATTAGAACCTATTCACCAGCTCAATGTAAAACTACCAAATTCAAGTTATGGAATGCAAATTAAAAAAAACCCAAAGCCTAACAAATGTCATGTCCTTGTCTTTCACTTCATCATCATTATTATTCAATATCTAAGGCTCATTGGGCTAAATGAACACATATCCCCTGATCTCAACTACTTGTTGTTTTATGAGCACGATCCTATTTCTGTCATGGCCAAAACCAAATATCTCTAATTTTGGCAAAGCACTGTAAACAATTTGGTAAATTCAATTCTCTCTGGTCCCACACTATTTAAAAACAAGGCCATGACTGGCAGAATTGATTTCATGCTAATTTCACCCCGTAACACACATCATTGCATATTGCCTTGACGAAAGCACACAGATTTAATCATCCTGAAAAGATTTTCTTTAAATCAATATTAATGATATTTGCTTAAATCTACGATGCAAAGCATTTCGTATTATTTAGAAGGTAGGAGCAAATTCCTCCCATTGTTGTAGTCTTTGATTGCCAACTAAGCATTCAGCCACGGAAAATACATGAGATGGTTTGAAGGCATAATGCCTGTTACTAATGCACTATTCATTCCATTATTGAAAGAAATTTGTTCGGTACACATACGACCAAGGTCTGTCAGGACGCAAACATATTTAAAGGTAATTTGCAGAAATCCTTAAAGCAATAATCAAAATGCATCTTTAGAGACAGCACTCAGAATTTGGTTTCTTAGAAATATCCATTAACGATTAATTGGTGGGTAAAATAATCGCTGTGAAGGTAAAATCTAGTTTTCAGTGAAGAAATGATGATCAGTCATTCATAAGCCCCTTCCGACATGCAACGAAATGGATTAATTGTTTGACAGATATTGATAAAGGCTATATACAATCTAAGCCCTTCTTGCACATAGAGTTCATCCATCTCAAAAGTAATTTAGGAAATTCTACATTATCAATTTAGCAATTGCAAATTATCTCCATTTTTTTCAACATAGATGTACATGAAATAATTTTAATTGCATCTGTCACTTGTGATCATCAAAAACAATAATTATTGTGTACGTGCCTTTAAATGAAATATTATTTCCACTTCCCATACATAACTAATGGCCACACCTGCACAATCCCATATTACACAAGGTTATTTCTTTTCAATCCCAAAATCACTTTATTTCACAACTCAAAATCTACAGTTCTCGTAATATGCAAGCTCATGTAGTTTTGTATTTGCTTGCCAACAAAAAGTTGAATTAAAAATCTACATCCAAACTATTTCTCATAACCTTTTCCAGCACACGTTACCACACTAGAAAATGCAGACTCAATATTTGATAAGCAAAGTCCAACAGTTTCACTTGACATGAACAATTTCCATCGCTTCTCCTCTATTTCTCTCTCTCTCTCCGACTCCTTACATCATTTGCCTAATATGGAATATATATTCTGTTTCGATTGGTTTGTTCCTCCCAAAACGACGCCATACTAACGTGCTTGTGATGCTGACACATGAAGGAAAAACTACACCTTCCTGTTATAATTTAGAATCTAAAACCTTTTTTTTTAATAAAATAAAATGCAACCTAGAAAGACCTAAATTAGCTACACGGTTAGAATGAATGCTCCTAGAGATGAACCAGGAGGTAATTTTTACCTCTATGAAAAAAAACGCAAGTTTTTCAATTTAGCATTCATGATTTCATGGAACAGAAACGGTAACATATGAGTGTTACACCATACTGCAGATCAGCATGCATGCCACCCAAGATACCATTGTTTATGCTACAGAGGATGGGTCACAAAGATTATCAGATGTTTCAAAACGTAAAAACACAACATTTCTCCTTCTGTCTCGATGCTAAGACAACCTTTGTGTCTGTTCACAGATAAAACCAAGAATCATCATTACAGGAGATAAAATTGGAGACGGGCTGAATGTGAATAAGCCAGTTCTCACTTTCTTGCCCAAATCCCTACAAAATTGTCTATATTCCTACCCAGCGTGATTTCACATTGCCTAACTATGCTGTATGTCTTGAAACCCTGCTCTAGTTAAAACAATCCTTGTAAAATATTGGAAATTAAAAGTAAACGGATGTTGTTGACTAAAGATAGTCTACATTCAAAGTATTGAAAGTCTCTGAACTTAGACTCAGAGGGGAAAAAATTCACACACAGTAGGAATTTCTTCAAAGTTATGATGCATCACATTTTTTAGAATAATTTCAATGGTAAAATAGAGGATTTTTGTTGTCTCTCCCATATTCAAAATTAAGAATTCAATATTTCATCACAGATATTATCAGATAATATGAAGGTACTGCATGTAACGAGAAACATGTGCATGAGATGCTTGCTTATAAATGATTCCAAGAACCCAAACCTCCAATATTTATTGCCATAAGCTCACTGCATCATCTATGTAAGCTTATATGTGGGGGTGCTACATTATAAGAGCATTAACCTAGATCTCGACAAACAATGTACAGGGATTTTGGAATACTGTGTGATATTAAATAGATATCTTTGATGAGACATTCTGTAATCTACCACCATACAGAAACATCTATATGTGGGAATGTTACAGTTACGAAGATCTATTCCGAATGCTCTCATTTCGTCTCCATTCCGCCTTCCCTTACAAGTTACAGTCACCTACGAGAAGAGTCCTAATTTATGGCGCCGTAATATCTCCCCACAGACTCACTTCTTCACAGGGAACCTAACCAGCCATGAAACGTGGTGCGCCGGCCACGTCATGGCCAACCGTCCGCTTATATTTATTATATATCCCAACAAAATATCTGACACACATAAATAAACACACCCTGGCAGCTAATTAATGAAAGGTCTACACCATCCTAGTGATACATCGTGGTGTTATAGCGCACTGGCAAGGCAGTAAGTGATCTACCATTCTAGTTTAATAATTACTCGATACTAGATTCTGGCGATTAAAATGTGCACCCATACCTATCAAAGGGTTTATTTTCTAATCGCAGGCAATAAAAGACTACATTAAGATATTCTTTGCTATTTTCATTGCTAAACCCTAGATTATCTCAATATCATTCAGTATACTTTTAGTAAAATACCGGTTAAAGTATATCTAACTTATAGCTCAGCATTTAATGGGCTTACAAAACAACATAGTCAATTCTACCACAACTCATAAGGTGCATTTTTTGCTTCATCATTGTGAAACTACAGCTAATATAAAATGCCTCTTTTCACGAAAGGTGCGCCATGAATAACATGCACCAATTCCCATGCAGTAATAACACTTGTGAAAGACGGAGAAATTAATGAAAACATCACCCTTCCATTCTCTCATCTCGATACATTGTTGCCTTCCATTCAGCATGGCCTTGTACATGAACAACGGATACAATAGGTGGGACTATAGGCTAATACAAAGGCACCGGGGTGTGGTATAGAAATGGAAACCAATTCAAGGCACCACCATCAATTATTCCTTTTATAATTTGCTCTCATTGGTGGTTTGTGTGTGTGCTTTGGTGATATTTGGGAGACCTTCTTAAAACAAACATTTGTCAACTATAGACCCCTTTCCACTTTCCAAATGCCAATTGTAATAAGCATTTTAGAAAGACTCCCAATAACACAAGTCCTGGTATATGTGAAACTCAACAGACAAGAGCAGTAAATAAGTTACCTGTTTAACTATAAAATAATCTTTTGAAAATGTTTCTGCCACCACAATTTAATATGAAACCAAAACAACATTACAAGAATGTATATTCAGGTTACAAAAAGGAACAAAGATAGAAAAGCTCCAATGTACATGTATTTATCAATGATGGCAAATCATAGAATAGAACAAAAAAAATTGGTTTTCGAATACTGTGTAAACGGGCCCATTTGCAAACTCTGTAATGGCTAAAATGGAAGCGCAAACAAGGTCATGTGTATTTAAGTCTTTTGAAGGGAGGAAAGAAAATGCCAATTTCATCAAGGCTCCCACTTATCATCAAATGAAAACAAGGAAAAGGGAAAATGACGACAGGCTAACGAGCTCTCCCTCTTTCTAATTTGTATTTGTCTTTCTTGCTTCCATTTTTAATCCATCAATCCATAACTATCTTCCCATATTTACGTCTCTTTTAATAAAATCAAAAATTTCTAAAGGAAAATAAGCACCTATATAATTTCTACTCTGCTCTGTTGCAAACTACATCTAAACAGTAAGACAGTTAAACAATGTTTTTATACGTGGATTTTCTATTGAGTTTGGTATAAACTGATTTGAGTCTGAACATCGGGTCCTTGTCTACCCTGATTCCCATCCAGGAGTATCAAATTTCATTGACCCATATTGTTCTACACGTTCAGAAAGCTATAATACTTTGAGTGGCATTGATCTTACAGAAATCATGGTAGACAGTATCACACACCATACTGCGACTACCAGTTGATATGATAACACCCTCATCATTTCATGAACATCCTGTTCGAAATATCTGCGCAGGATTTGGAAAATATTCCTAAAATCCTTGTTCCGAGGTTCCTTACCAAGGTGCAACTCATTGTTAACCCTTTGCATACTATCCTGCTTGGTTGGACCCGTGTGAAACACTTGGGAACTGAAGAATTCAGCATTAAAGGGGGGTCATGTTCTGTCTAAATGGCCTCAAATCGGCGTGGAACAAACCTATTTTTAATTCATGTTGTTATTTAAACAAAATTACTCATTCTGTCACCTTCATCATAATAACCACCATCATATATTTGATAAAACCTTTTCTCACACCACAATTCCCACAAACATCGCAATACAGTAAATCATACATGGGTCTTAATTTCTCTGAAATGTTATCAGATTATAACATTTGAAAATTAAGCATGATTGATCCTGCTTAAGTTTTGCTGTTTGCATAAATGTATTGCTATGAAACCAGTATTATTACCAGTTCATCATTTCATAGAATTTTTAGTTTCATTTCAGAGTGACGCATATTTAAAAAAAAAAAATCTAAATTTCAGAATGATTTCATTTTCTTACCTTGGGATGGGATCTCTTGGGAAATGCCACTTTAGGATCGACCTGAAAAGAGAAGTAAAAACAAACGATTGATTAGAAATTTATCAGAATTAATATATTAGCATAAGAAACAGAAATATTACAAGGTAAATGGATTATATTATCATTACTAACAAATCATTTGATCACATGAACTACACCTCCAACCAGAGTACTTCCAGTTCATCTGAGTAAACTTGAGAAGAAGGCAATAACATAGTGTAAGATACTTCATTATCTTCCTTCTCACAATCGCAGGACAATTCAAGCGCCAAAGGCAGGTATTGGTTCTACGGCAGTCCAAACAGATCATATTCCTGTATCAATACACACCTAATTAATCCATGCATTGGAATGCAGCAAGTTTTCATTTATTCATAACCATCTTTTTGACAGTCTGCACTGGTATCTCTTACAGATGAAACAACAATAAAAAGAAATGTGCTCGGGGTGGTCTATTTACAGGCAAAATATGGCTAAATGACAGTTGTCTAGCAGTATGACAAGATGTAAACCATGATCACTGATCAGATCTGATATCCATTTCGTTTTTCAAAGATAATATTTCTCAATAAAATAAGTCAGGAGAGGGCCAGTAGTATGGTATGAGAGAAATGAATGAGAATGTCGATTTCAACCATTGCATATCATAAATAGGGTTTGATTTCAACACAGAGATTCAAACAGAAGAGCATGCAATTTTGCAATCCAAACTAAATGCCTCTAGGAAACAGGACGACAAGTCTAAATCAAGGGGAACTGCATACAAATATGCATGGGTTAATCAAGAGAAAGGGTGCTTTTTGGAATATTAAAACGTTATTTAACATCTTCTTTCTCTCAAAAGAATAAATGAAAAGGGGAATTCCCTTCATGTTCAACTTCCCAGAAGTGACTTGGTAATCACTCAACCTCTTTAATGAAAGTCTATGACATTTTCCACCTCAGTTTGATGGAATATCTAAAGAAGAGCGAAGATCTTCTTGAAAACAGGTTGCAATGAGGAGTGTTACTTGACTCTGTTTTATATTATCATCAGCCTTTCCTTAGGTATTCTATATATTTTTATCTGAAGAAAACCTATTGATCCTTTCAACCAGAAAATCATGGTTCAAGCCCCACCTATGGCACTTATTTCAATCTGCAAGAAATTCATCCACATTGTGCTGCAGTCTACCCAGGTGAGATGAATGGATACTTGGCAGATATTTATTCCCTAGAAAAAAGCTCATACACCTAGTTGATGGACTGGTACATTCAGGGCAATGATGCTGGAACTGTAGAGCACTCAGGTACTTCGCATGAATAGGTGATAAGCGCCATATAAAAGCCTTTCATTATTAATATCTTTATTGAAACATTGCCAGACTTGCGTACAGTGGCTACCATGGGGATACCGAAATCGGGACAACTTTTGACAGGTGGTTTATCTAAATAGGTGATCTCTATATACAGGTGATCTCTATGTGACAGGTGATATCAAGGTAAGCAATAGTGGTGGCCACTTCAGACAGGTGGATGCAAAGACAGGTTTCAACCAACTTGAATGGAACTAAGAGAACAATCGATAGTGTATTTATCTTCATATTACTCATTCACATTCTACATGCAATTGCACAACACTAACCCTCTTTCGTTCTTTCCCTCTCTCACTCTCCTTCTTGCTCCTTTCCACCCAATTTTTTAATTGTCACTTTTCATTTGCTCTCCACTCTTCCTTCTTTGTTTATCAAGACTCCCCCAGTGTACAAGAAATCCTGTCCGCTCCCGCTCTCAGCTATTTACTCTGCACATGCATCCACGATGAATCGCGCCAAAGTAATTTCCGTGATTGTTTGGCCCGCGACACCCAAAGGTGTTGGCGCTCCAATCGTGACATCTCGCAGGTAAGGGGCTCGGGTCGTAATATAGAATGGAACGAGAGTTCCCCCAGGTGAGCCCTCGTTGACACCACATTGCCAGGGAAGAGGGCATCCATGTCTTTGCACTAACTGTTAGCCTCTTTGAGATTCACCAGAGAATAGGCTTTCTGCAATGATTGAAAGTCAATTCCAGGCATTTCAACCGATTCATTCATTTTCACCAATTCTGCTTTGAAAAATTGTAAAAGGAAAGCAAATAGAATAGCAAATGTACACCCCTTCATTGTATGCATTCCACTGTTTAAATGAGTTTAATGCTTTTAGAGGTTATAATTGTGTTATAAGTATCAGTGCAGCAAATGCACTTTTTCAAATTCTCCTCGCAGGCCTATATCCAGGTCATTTTCAAGACTTGATATGCAATATTAAAGAGGGAGACAAAATTTACTATGTAATTATCTTATATTGAAACAAAGATGCATTATCCTAAAGGACTGCAATTCTTAATATTGTCACAGGACTGTATAGTTTTCAGATGTAAAGCCTTAGGAAAAATACATCTACACAAATGCATTTTCTGCTTCATTCACACAAGTCTCTCTCTCTCTCTTTGTAGCCTGACAAAAACCACATTTAATGCCTCCTCTTAGTACAAACTCCACTCTATCCTTCCTGGCTCATAATGATTATGATATGAATTGAGAGCTTAAGTTAATGAATGTTTTCTTTTCATATCAGTATTATGTTGGTTGGATGGTTGCCTAGCTCCAATAACAATGACTCACGGCTGGCACTTCATTCCGACAAGTACATGTATTTCTTTCATTCAAGTACACCATTAAACCATTGATGATCTCAATTTTCTCTGTCCTAATATCCATAAAACATATCATTAACACGTCTCGTTAATTACAGCCTTCAGCTTTGGGTAATATACATTCAAACTTCTACCTCCAACTCATATTATTCAATCAACGCAAGTCAAAAGAGGAGAGCTGGAAGAATGTTAAAATCAATCACAAATCTTAACATCCATGCAAAAGTTGGATGCCAGACTTTGTATGTTTGAAGCAATTTTAAACAATGCTTAAAAACATCACAAAAATTGAAAAATTCACAACAAAAACCAAGAGTGCACAGCCTCCTTATAAAGTATATCAAAAATCATATTTCCCTAAATACACGTATGATTGGCATTACAAAAAGTATAACACCACACATTATGCACGCCTAACTTGTCCTTTTTTCAGCCCTGCTTACAAATAAATTCATATCTTTCATGCGTATTTGGACTAGTCATTCAAGCATGTAACTCCACAAATCTTACATTGAACACAAGGACATTAACGCATTTGTTATATGATATGGAGAAACTACCTTATAGAAGTGAGCAGTCAAGCAGCCTTGTATCAACTTGGCAATACAGCAATGCTTGATTTTATTTCTTGATGCTGTGTATTTGTAGATTCTTAATTAAGGCAAGATCCTTTCATGAAAGCTTTCAGTAAATACCTGGCAACAGATGCGAGCATGTTGTCGTTGTTTGTACAACACCATATTAAACAAGCTTTAATGAAAAAGGGAGTATATTGGATGTGTGACAGCTTGTTTCCTGGTTCCTTTCCCATTGCTCATATACTATTTTAACAGCTTGAATGTGATAAGTCATATTCACAGATAATTTGGGGGCCAAGAAAAAAAAAAAAAAATCTGTGATTTTGGGACCTAAATTTGAGAAGTTTAAGACACAGGACACAAATTTGTTACCAGGATGCCAAGTTTGTGACCCATGATGCAAAGTTTATGACCAAGGACATAAATTTGTAGCCCAGGATGAAAATTTTGTGACCCCCAAATGCAAAGTTTGTGACCCTGGATGCCAAGTTCGTGACCAGGGATGCAACATTCGTGACCCTGGATGCAAAGTTTGCTTCTAGAGGCGGCAAATTTTGGGACCTGAGCACAGTCGCTTTGTGACCACGACACAAGTTTTGAGTCCCGGGTCACGAAATTTGCAACTTGGGTCAAAACTTCGCAACCTTGATCAAAAATTTTGCGTCCCTGGTTAGAAAACTCACTGTGTACTTGTTGAGCATATTTCAGGGCTTCCTTAAATAGATTTAATACCCATACTTCACTAGAGCTGATTGTGAAAAGGGGTTGTGCACCACATTTGTAGCTAAGTGTTATGATTGACCCCTATTCAAGGAAGCTCATTGGATTGTTGGAGTGTAACAAGTCTTGATTATACTTTTGCTTCCTGTTATCATATCATCAAAATGTTGGAGGATTCCACAACTACAGTCTTAATGTAAATATTGGCTTGTGGTCATATACCCTTGTCACTATGTTATTTGATAGGCTAAAATATCATGTTATAAGAAAGGAGTAATGGCGCTAATTCACCAAAATGTGCTTTTTAGCTATATGAAACTGAATAATAGAGAATCATTCTATTAGTTCTGCAGTGCCCACTCTATAAAAACCAGTGACTCCTATTGGATTTTAATTTCAAATGGCTATCTTGTATACAGTGACACATGTCACTCCTAGTTACAATTCATTTTTTTTTGTAATTCTCTTGATATACCAACTTGGTACTATTCTAAATAAAAGAATTATATTGCTGTATGGAATATTCCTAATAAAATATTAGAATGCTTCAAATTTCATGACATAATCTGTATTCTGAGATGAAATTATTGGATTGATTCCATACAGGAGAGCCACAAAAACAATTGTTTTTCCAACTAAAGATCAAGTTTCTCTTTCATTTCCAACAGCATTGACCCAGTTTCTCGATCAAATCTGGTTTCTGATGGAAAATCTCAACTCACTTGCGCTGGAAGATATTGTAATTCCTACCAATGCAGCGTGCGTGTTCATTTCTAATACAACCATGCTTCTGATCTTTCTCTCATCGCTTGGGTTTGGTTTCAAAGCAGATGGTTGCTGTGTGTTGGCTGCCACACATGTGCGCTGGGAGGTACAACGTGTGCTAAAATGTGACTAAAATGATCTTTTATCAGCCCAAAGACTGGAACTTGTTCAACAAATCGCTAGTACAATCGCTAGTACTTAGTAAATTCCAGCCAGATAACCATTATACATTTTGAGAAATGGTACAAAAAAATATTCATATTCAGCATTCAAAGGTATTTGTGCAGAATTAGTTAAGTATCATGTCACCATGCCGAATACGATTTTTATATTTACTCTATGAGTGGATTTCGGTGAATTTCTTTCATCTCAGCATCGAAAAGAGAAACTAAAAATTTGCATCATCATCAACTGTGAAAGTGAAAGTATAATATAAAGCTTAGCTCAAAATCTAACACAAGTTTGATTCTAAGCTTTAGCACTGCATCTGTCTCTAATAAAGGGTCATTATTCATTCACATGGATATGAATATACTTGAATATACTGTGCTTGAAAATAATTGAAAATCTACAATGCAGATTTCATAACTATTGATTGTTTTGACTCTTGACTTTTGTTTAAATCACAACTGAAGATACTACATGTGATATTAATGTGAATAAATGAATTTGTAGAAGTACTTGTTAATATCACACTTTGGGGACAAATTCACATTTGGCTTTTTCTTTGTATTCTAGAACACTGCGGACGTGAACACAACTGCTTGATGTAAGACTACTGGGGCAGTTTAAAGTTACAGTTTTTGATCAGATGGTTGAGAAACCCAAGCTCTCCCATATGGCTCTACGGTGAATAGTGCATGGTTGTACATTTGGCCTGCATGAGAACACATACATCACTAAAACGGGTTAATTGTAAAACGTAGTACTATTTTGTTAACTTCTCAGAAGTTTGCCAAAGCCTGGTTGTATTTAATTTCAATATCTATGTTACCATGAATTTCTGGCTAGTTTGCTGAGGTGAAAAATAAAAATGAAATAAGAAGCCAGTTTTGTCCATCTCATTCATGCCATAGACCTGCTGCTATAGGTCCATGTTCAAACAAGTCCAAGTGTGTGTGCACATACTGATGGGATCTGGGTACAACATGTTACACTTCCACTAGACATGACCATGAATACTGCCGTTTCAGAGCAAAAAGGACATTATTTCTCTGTAAATTCATACAAGTTACGACCATCTGACTCGCATCCAACAGGGTAACACTCATGTCCGCAATACCGATGAATATTGACTGTCGAGAAGTCAGGCGTGTGATATTCCTGCTCAATATTGACGGTCGACAGCTGATGCAATATTTGGTTATGATGAAAGGTATTAATTTAGGTTGTGGAAACTCCAGTGGTCATTTTGATTGCATAAACCCGACCAAGTTTGGAGGGGCTCTTGATCTCTGCATTGTAGCTGTGGTCAGTGAGTTTTATAACAAAGAGGCGATAACAAAGAGTGTGAATAAGTACAAATGTCCACGATGGTCACTCAACAATGACCAGGCAATTATACACACAGTCGAACTTCAATAGGGAGGCAAAGATCTGCAAGGCTTCTTAGTCCTGGAATTTCATTGGTCAAACCGAAATATCAAAAAGTGAAATTGCAGATTCAGGAATGCCTGAATACAGACTTTTTCATGTCATATTGCAGACAAATATATTCATCTGATTTTACTCCACATCTTGCGTTGAGGTATAGTGTGTCCATGTATAGCACTTCACTCAAGATATCATGTTGCAGGCAATTCAAAGGGAATAAAGTAATAGATACCCATTACCCCATTTCCTTGTGGAAACTGACAAAAAGTTATGATAAACACTCATAGCTCCATATGTGGACCAATTATAGAGCCATGCAATTCATGCCTGTAATAAATGGGTCAAAATGGCCGCCAGAGTCGTCCTATCTTTGGAAATGCATGGTATATCATCACCCCACACCCAAGATAGCGAGCGCGGCAGAATAACTTCCTGGGGACACAAGATAGGGTGTAGAAAATAAGTGTGTCATCACGACCTTTATGATCTTTTTTGTGACCCCTTGCGCGTCTGCCTCAGATAAGGAAGAAAACATCAGAACATGAAAATGACTTGGAGCTATCTTGATTCGAAGCATATAGATCAACAAAATAGCTCCAGTCCTTGTATTTCCTCATTGGGGTAGACAAAAGTCATCTAAACACTTCAGCGACCACACCTTAAAATGTAATGCATTTACTTNGAGGTATAGTGTGTCCATGTATAGCACTTCACTCCAGATATCATGTTGCAGGCAATTCAAAGGGAATAAAGTAATAGATACCCATTACCCCATTTCCTTGTGGAAACTGACAAAAAGTTATGATAAACACTCATAGCTCCATATGTGGACCAATTATAGAGCCATGCAATTCATGCCTGTAATAAATGGGTCAAAATGGCCGCCAGAGTCGTCCTATCTTTGGAAATGCATGGTATATCATCACCCCACACCCAAGATAGCGAGCGCGGCAGAATAACTTCCTGGGGACACAAGATAGGGTGTAGAAAATAAGTGTGTCATCACGACCTTTATGATCTTTTTTGTGACCCCTTGTGCGTCTGCCTCAGATAAGGAAGAAAACATCAGAACATGAAAATGACTTGGAGCTATCTTGATTCGAAGCATATAGATCAACAAAATAGCTCCAGTCCTTGTATTTCCTCATTGGGGTAGACAAAAGTCATCTAAACACTTCAGCGACCTCACCTTAAAATGTAATGCATTTACTTTTTAGGTTTTTTATTTAGACCCATATCAGCACATTTACATGCATAATTGAAATATTAAAAAAATAAATTTTTTAATTCTTATGTTACCATGTTGTACAATTATTTAATAAATATAAGAAAATTCTAATTTCAATCAAAGAAATTTTCAAAAAAGTTATTGAAAAAAAAAACACTTACACTCTTTGAAAAGAATGGTTATATTTTGTACCCTAGAAAACTTCCAATTGCTGTACTGTTATTCTAGATGGATCTTAATTTCGATTCTTCTACTAACACCGCTTGAAAAAATTTCGGCGTTTGTAAAAGCAAACTAGCGGGATGGATTCTGTGGAAGGTTGAATTCATGTTTAATTCATAATTGTACTGCTGCCACTGTCACCTATTCATAAATTCATTCACTCATTTAATCACCCTCCACTCGGAGATGGGCCAAAGGCAAAACGCACTTCACGTAGGCTACGACCGCGGACCATTTTACATATCACACATTCTTCAAACAGTGCTTAAAAAAATTAGATTTTCATTGACGGAAGGTATATCTGAGCGAACAGTGATCTATAGCTCTTGTACGATGATTTGGGCTAGATTTTTACTCCATTTACAATTTTGGGTCATAAAATATACTTAAAATTCTTGAAAATTCTTTCACGCCAATAAATATAGAATTCATACATATCATCATGGCATTTAATCTTTATCATAGAGCAATTAATCTCCAATAAATGGACAAGCCCAAGAGAAATCTATATATTATAACCATCACTTCAACAACATTAGCCATTATTAACAGAATTGAGATAAATGTATCAAATGCATTTTGATGAAATGGTGACAAAGATGGATTTGACTAAGAAGAGGCAAGCGTAGATGTAATCCTCGTTTACTGAATATTTGACATCAAACAAGGTTACCAACACAACGCATGATCACAGAAGCCTCTGGATATAAGGATCAATTACTGTTATCAAAACAAATACCATTTTGCTCATTAGTGGTTGCACTAACGGCCATGCAATCAGCACAATGCTCCAATACTATCCTTTACTAAATTGCCAGCCTCTTCAATTATCATAGTCTTTCTAAACAGAGGACCATTGGTAATGCAAAAAGAAATTATAAAAAGTGAGCCAATATTGTACAAATGATAGATTGATCTTGCCTTTGAACTAATTGAGGGCAAACATTCTAAATGTATCCGATACAATGGCAACTTGAAACAAATATTCTAAATGTACAGAATTGTGATTTCGATGAAATTTGGCACGTGGATAAATAAAATAAGCAATATCAAAATCAGCTTACAATAAAAGACTCAGTCAATGTTAATTTGCAATTATGACAAAAGTGAAAAAATAGATTGCCATTTAAAAAGTTCTCAAGATAAACGAAAGCCAACACTAATGAGTTTTAATGAACAGATTGTACATTTCACAAGCTCAGTCAAGATTCATTTTCTTCTTTCGTCACTACAAACGAGAAGTCTGTAACAACAGCGCATGCCAGGAATTCCGGCCCTTAGACCGAGGGCCGTGGATGCAGCAGACAGCGGGGGAACCCCAGCTGCTACCAGTAAGAAGACCCCATGACGTTGACGTTCATTTACAAACTCGACGTTGCTCAAATATTTCTCAATAATTGAATGGAATCCAGCACAACATGCGTCTTAACCAACGCAAATAAACAGCTATTACTTTGATTAATCAATCAAGCATATTTCTTAATGAACCAATTAGAGGGTCAACATATTCTATTGGATTAAATCCTATTGGACAAAATACATGTACATAAAATCACATGGCATCACCAGGGTAGCCACAGTGATATTTGGAAAAAATCATAGCTGAAGGCATTCACATGCACTTTACATAAAAATATTTTTGCATCATGACATGAATTTTCCTGACAATGGAAAGCGGCAGCTTACACATGAGAAGACTATTTCATTTGTATTTTAAGTTGCAAATTGAAAAAAAAACATATTTTTATGAATGGGATCTTCCTCAAAGGAGATCAATCACTGATACAATTACTACAAACATGACACATAATTCATACATGTCTAGCAATCGACAAAAGGTATTCCTTTGTACCAAAATTTAGGTCTCTCTACAGTACAAATCCGCACATGACATCATGATCCCAGGCACAGCAATTCTCAGCTGGTTGTCATGTGTCAATGGCAGGGCAAGTCCTCCAATATAAAGCACCCCATTGGGTATTCCTTGCTCATTAGCCGATATATGCACAATACTATTTAACCCTAATTCCTGCATACAGCGAAGGTACACATTTCAATTTATCAGATCAACTTATGATTTTGAACTCCTCGCATAAAACTTTGACTTCGATAATTTAATTCTAAAAAATGCAGCTTATTACCCAAGAAACCACAACATTTAGTTCAATAGCTAACACCTTTGTTCAACATGAGCAAATACATCTAAGAAGTATGTGTTACCAAACCTTCATAAAGAAAGTTAGGTGTTTCCCTGCATCTACTGTACCCTCCGTCCCTTTAAACTTCTAGAAAGAAACACACAATTTGTACAAAAAATTCTAATTCAATATACTTGTCATTCATTACCATATCGAACATCAATGAATGAATGTTTCAATATTACTTCAGAACCAATCAAACTATTTGTACTGAGCAACATTTGTTGGAAATCTGTTTCCTGATCTATATTAACATCGGAGACTGCATACATTTTAAAGAATATTTTTTTCAAATCTAATGTTCCGTGATGAATGATCCATGAGCTCAATATTGTGAAGAACTATTTCAATTTATGTGACAGCTGTCTCCTTGGATGTTGGTATAGGAATTAATTTATTCTCACAAAATGTACAAAGGGATCATCCACATATATGACATAGTTCGAACCCAACAGCATCTCAGATTTTGAAATCTCCTAATGTGCAAACGAATGGATAACATCAGTGGATACACCACAAGATTATATGTGAATGGTGCATGTTCTAACTCAGCAGCTGGGTAGCACACATCAACGCAACTAGACCAAGTTCAACTAGACAGAATGAGGATGGTAACATTACAATACCATCATTCATTCGCAGATTCAAATTGACAATTCATGGGGTGTCGTTGCAATCATCTCAAATTGGAATGAGATGATCTTCATTCCTTCTACCCCACCCTCTTTTTATGGCTCTTGCCCCATTCTAATCAATGCATGTTATATTATTAGAACAGATTACTTATTTGATAGCATCAGCTATCAAGTAAAAATTACAATAGTAGTTAAAGCAAAATGGCGGAATGGATTTAACGGCCAATATATTTCAAAGAAATTCAAATGTATGACCTAGAGGACAAGTCTAATCTAAATTTTACCCTTTGTCACGATTAGTCTGTATTT
Source organism: Temnopleurus reevesii (assembly GCA_036244855.1). NCBI lineage: Eukaryota > Metazoa > Echinodermata > Echinoidea > Temnopleuroida > Temnopleuridae > Temnopleurus > Temnopleurus reevesii. Next base: position 137,077 of record BQKZ01000417.1, on the reverse strand, counting down.
CCATCTCTTCGCAGAAGAATTAAATTTTTGTTCGGATCATTCCTGAATCGTAGGCTACACCAAGTACGTTAATAATCGCAGTGTACCAGGTCAGCTCTACATTCAAGCCTTAAATTTTCATTTGTATTCTACCTGTCATAAAGGTTACCCACCCAAACTTGACCATCCACAGACTAAATACACCCTTTATGCGGTGTCCAATACCCGTTCCTTCAGATAACTAAACTTAGAAATGAATATAACCCGATTCACCATATCCTCAATTGAACTTCAATGCAATAGGGAACCCAGGAAGCCATTTTGGCAGGGACCTCCGAGTTTCAGACTAGACAGTCAGTCTAATGATAATACCAGTCTTCTCATGGACACTTCTCAATGAATGCACTATGTTGACAGAAAATGACCCCCAATGGACCCACTACCAGTCTGGCATTATTCCAATCTACAGACCTGAAAATCAACACAATCTCCATTTAAAAAATAAGCACGGTGCTCTATTTCAATTTGTTTCAAAATATATTTCACAGGAAATAGATTCCTGGAAGCATTTCCGTAATGCCTAACTTGGATGGGTGTGTTTTCTCAAGAATGTTATCTGGCATAATATTTCAGTATAATAATTTTTTTTTAATTTACTAATCACCGATTAGGTATACAAATTATGTCTTGCTTCATTACATTGGTACATAGGCTTGTGTTTAAATAACTGTGACCCTTAATCACTGAGTTTATCAAATATTTTTACTCCTTTATCACAACCAACTTTATCTAACATATTTACAAACAAAGAGATAGGAGTAAATTGAAAAACATGAATAAAAATAAATTACAATGGGCAAAGTCTAACTTAGAGTAAAACATACACAAACCTCAGCAATCTTTGCATCAGACCTGAAATTGTGTACCATACAGGTATTTTTATGATTGAAAATTAATTGATATTTTGTCTCTTACTCTGTCAAATAGAAAATGTCAGAAATCTTTTGAAACATAGTTCATATTCCCTGCAACTTCATTCACAGAAAATGAAAAATGACATGAGAAAGAGGATTTGGTAAAAAAAATACAAGAGAGACAAACGCAGGTTTCCGAAACCCAATACTAATGCATAAACATGTTTCTTTCTATAGCTTGCCGGGAGGTATCATACATTCCCATCATATATGTCAAAGTGGCAGAGTGGACAGGAGGGAGATGAGAAGCGTTCGGTCAATTTTCACAACCGTAACTATAAAGCACCTGTTTATAACCGGCCAGCGGCATCCCGGCTCAACCTTCTACGTTTCACGCCAAATCACTTAGATTGACACGGGACGATGCGCCTCCGCTCAACGCCGCTTCCTAAAAGGCTCTCCTGATCCCTTAACAAGAAAGATGGCCACTTGCTTCAGCAGCGGCACTAGTCTTTGCTCCATACTCATCCGATTACGGACTGATCAAATAAAACCACACCCTTACTGGAAAGGATTGTGAGATTACTCACCCAACAAAACTCAAGCAGTGATATGAATATATTTTCCAACGTAAATGAGACAAATGCAAATACTAATTTATCAGACTGTTCCAAATTAGTTAAATGTGACATATTAGATCGAATGATTGATTAGTATAGGATTGCATGAATGACTGCTTGATTCCGCTAATTTATTTGATTATATATATTTGCCATAAAATCACACTAAAAGCATTTAGAATATATTATTGTAATTATTATTTCCTTGCTCTATATGCATTAATTGACCTATTGAGCGCTTCAAATTACCTGTAGTCTGGACGCAATGTTACAAAAATGCAGTTACACATGGAGTTGGAATGACCTATAGGCTTCTTCTCAGGGGACTCGAAATTCATGACGTACGGAAAGCTCAAAATATACGGAAATTGCAGGTAAAATTGAAGACTATGAAGCTATATTTAGCTGTGTGGAGGGGATGTCATGAGATTGAGAGCCCATGTTGATGTGAAATCGACGGAAAGCCATCTCAAGTAGACACTCTTTTGATTATGATTCACGGCAATCTGACCTGCATAGCTAAATATCTTTCAGGTACTCAGCTAGTCTCAACCATCAGACCTTGATCGTGAAAAGCATAAAAGAGTGTGAAGTATAAGACTGTACTAGTTGAAATCTTTCCCATCCCATTAGTTCTGTACATAAACTGCTCATGAACACATGCAATGACTAAAAGAGATGGCCAGTTCCTAAAAATCTCTCCGATTAATTCCTTGTTCTGAAATTTGGTCTGTACTTGAAGACTAGCATAAGCCGCTTGCATCAAAGAGAGTATTGGCTCCGTCCCACTCAGGTGAGGCGCAGGTAGATTCTCAGGTTAGGTCAAGACAGGTGCTTTAGAATTTTGATGAATGAATGAATCACTGGTTTGTAGAGCACACCCGTCTGCTCATACAACCCCCCCCCCCCCCCCCCCCCCCCCCCCCCCCCCCCCTCCTCCCCCCCGGG
>BQKZ01000417.1:99285-132694 GCA_036244855.1 Temnopleurus reevesii | reverse complement strand
CCCCCCCCCCTTAGCGAACCCCTCTCCATCTCTCACTTCACTTAGCTGCGATTCTCTCGTAGGTAAAGTCTCTGGTCAGAACTGATATATGAATCACTGCTGTGTCGTGTCCAGTGTCTGGCCAATGGTGATTATATCAAGCCCCTTTCACACTCTCAAACTGATAAATGGTCTTTGTAAATGTATGATGTGTACCTCCTCCACCTCTAATTTTACTAAGGTGAGGACTGAATGGGTGCTGAAGCATCAATTAATGAATCATTTTTTTAGTTTTGTGACTTTAATGTCAAATCGTTACTATCCTCCAACATGCCCTTGATACTCACACAAACTTCTCCCTCAATATCTTTATTCACCCCTTGTATTAAGTTTCAATTAAGTACACAGCATGTCACAATGATATAATTTCTATGTACAGCTAACTCTGCATAAAAAAGTTAAACTTCTTTGGGCCACAGAAAATTGTTCGACTCAACAAAAATTTGATTAAGAATAGACTTGCTCCAAAAAAAAATCACATCGACTTAGGCAGAGTTGGCTGTACGTTTAAAAATTATCAATCAAGATTGAAAATTATGATAATTGTTCGCAAAATCTCTCTTTCTTCAGGCCTAAAAGTCCCATTGAGTGTCCTGCAAATTGATGACTACCACATCCATGTCAACATATAGATGTCTGCTGAGAGGTAGGAAAGGATTACATGCAAGACAAGGGGGTTCTCCCCAAACTGACCATTCGACTGACCATTCATTCTAATTCATGATTCATTGATGGTCATCCATATCTCTGTCTATTGGCCTCAATAATCAAATCTGGACAGTGCGTCATGGACATTTGGTCCGTGGAGATATTCAAACGTCTTTAATGAAAGTCAAAATTGGGTTAATACTATGCAAATCACATGAATTAAGCATGTTTATTATAGAATTGCCAAATGCAGTTCCGTTTTTCCATCAATTAAGCAAGACAAATCTATATAATGGGCTAGAGAAGAGTCCATTTGAAAAATTCTGCAATTACAAATGAGAAATTTAATGCGCAGAAAGTTATCTCCATTCTCCAAAAATATAAACCACAAAGCATCAATCAAAGACTACCGTATATCTGCATAACATATTGTCTTGAGTAAGGAAGTTTCCTTCTAAAATAAACGAGGAGAATCTTGATTGAAGCCTATTAAGTAGGCAGAAGCGAGTGTGAATGATTAAAGAGCTTTGTTTTAGCATCAGCTAAGGAACCTGTGAATTTCTCAACGCATCAACCTGGCAGTGAACATTCCCTTGGTAAATGAACGTTCACATTTAAGAGGGAAATTCCCAAAGGATATTGCAGACGAAATAGGTGCAGGCATTCTCATACTAGCTGTATGAACTGTAATAAAGATGCTTATATAGTCTTTGAATGAAGCTTTCTTTGTCTTCAGGCAACAAATAGTGCCCGTTAGATTGTGTCACTTCGTGAAAAATACAGAAAAAACGTCTGGTTAACACCATCTGATGTGAACACACCTTCATGATTCATTTAGAGGTATCTATCTGACCTGCATCTCTTTACTACATCTCCGACAGTTCTGTATCAATACAACCCACACAGAGAATGATAGATGGGACTAAGAAGATGGGTCCCCATGCGATTCATAGGAGGTGGGTCAGTTGGGCCCTCGTTTTGATGCAAGGGGGAAATCAGAGTAGCCTTGTGCTGGATTACGTACAAAGGATGCCTGTTTCATATCTTGTGAAATGGAAGAAAACTGATTCCTTTAATTCTTACAGGTGATTCGATAAAAGGATATATTCTATTTTATTCGGTTTGCTTTTCATGTTGATGCGTTGACCTGTATATTTCAATTTAATATCATTACAGATGTAAACTACCTTTAAAAGCATTTGTGCCAATATAAATACATGTATAACAGTAACACCTTATTTTTTAAGTCTCGATTCATAGCCTCACATGGAATAATATTCTCCGAAAAAATTTACCATATTTCCTAATTAAACCAATAAAAGAAGAGTCCATTAATCCTAATGAAAATTAAATGTCTGAGCAAAAGCATTGGGGTCTGAATAAGTTGAACAACATTTCCACACTCAAACTGCACATGAATGTTCATGCCACCGCTGCAACTGATCACTTATATAAAAGTTTACAAAATACAAACGTTGAAGTCAAGAATGACACAACACCCTTACTACTAAAATATTCTAATGTTTCCAAACAAACCGCATTTGATATTCATGAAGGGGGGATTACGGCTATTCACACCATTTACAGACTGTGTACTGGGAGTCAAACCCATTCATGAGTTTGGACACTGCGTTATAAATGAATGATGAGGATAATGAGGCCGGGGAAGTTCCCCGGGAAACGAGAAGAACTGTTAAAGTGCTCGTTAATATTGCATGGGAATGCTGAAAGGAATGCTCCTAATCAATTCAGAACCTTCGTCTTTAGATGGACATGCTTCATCATTCTCTTTTCTTTTAAAGACAGATGGACACACAAAGGTACCTCCTTTCAGTAAAAACATGCACCATCTCATTACTTTCGAGTTCAGTAATTCAGATGCAATGGATCCCCATTGATGACCAGCTTAAGTATATTGTAAAATTGGAGCTGCAATTACTGAAAACTTTGGTACAATAGAAACATTGAATTCAGCCGTAAGTTCAGTTGCAATTTGTACATACCATAAAAAAAAATCGGACTCGCGTTCATTAACCTAATTTGACAAATATAAAACCATGTGGCATGTAAAAAATTATTACATCAATATACTGGTACATTTTCGATGTTAGATACTCTTACAAAATCATTCTACAACTGAGCTTGACTCATTAAACATAAATACTTAGAAGTAAGGGCATTCGCAAGAATTACGTTTTACGAGTCATCGCGCAACTTCTCCATATATCTTTCATGATTGTTATCTCCTATCGAGAGAAGAAACTCTCAATTAAATGTTAATGGTTATTTTACTACCATTAAAATTCATGACACTACGGCACAGATCTGATCCAAACGAGACGCAGTAATCGGTTATCTTGGCTAATGTGAGGGGTCGTCTGAAGCATGTCGTTCACACTCGGGTCTCAGGAGTCCTTGTCATTTGAATAAGCCTCGCTCATTCATTACCCCCATTCTTGGGCAATGCAATCCTAATTACTCTAATTTCTAATTTCAGAGAGAAGTGCCTCTCATAGCAAATCTCCTGTAGCTTTATTCTTAGTCTGTATCTTACTAGTGGATATTACTCATTTTATTTGTATCTAGTTCTGTGAAACAAAACGTCATCTCCCTTCAACCAAAATAATGAAAATAAAATCTGATACTGATTTCACCAAAATAAAATGTTGTAAACTTTCATGCAAAAGTACACTTATTCTTACAATATCTTGCCTATGACGATGATAGATTGACTACAGTTCTGATACTTCTATAGCTTTCAGTGAAAAAGAGCATAACCATTACATGATTGATTGGTGAAGAGCTTGCTATTCTCTATTTTGTGACATGACATTCTAACTTCAACAAACAATAACCGAAAATCTAATGCTTTACCAATTCAAAATATCTTTTGTAAAATGTTGTAAATTGGCCTAATCCATCATGCGTTTCACTTGATAGTCTATGAAGTTGAATTGGAGGTATTACTATGTACATTTTCATTCAAGAATATGACCGAGTCTTATTACTTTTATCACTTATCAATATCATGTTAAAAGGGATGTTTAACCTTACTTTTACCATGTAGAATCTCATTCTTTACTCCTTATTATGTTATTTATCTTATTATCTTATTATCTCCATGGCTTGTTATATGACTTTTTATTAGGCACCTCTCCATCTTTGAAATCATTCTTTCCGAGCTAAAAATAAAATAATGCATGCCAATATCCATGCCAGTTACCCCCCCCCCCCCCTCTCTTCTCGTCTCTTTGTTTCTGACGAAATAATTGTCCCAATTGTTCTAGGGATCAAAACGAACTTCGGGAAACTCTGACTGGCATCGCCTACTGAGAAAACCCGCAGACAACATGAAGCTCGCTTAGGAGCGGCATTTTGGAATCAAGCCATCGTAACATTTGACATTTCCAAAGGTAGGTCAGCTGACCACCAGAAATCGGAGCTTACGTCATGCAGAAATCCATTTACATCACCGCTCCCATCTTCAAAAAACAATATCGTCCAAAGGTCTATTGAATGCTTTATTAGATTTGCCAAATGTATTTATGAATCTTTTTGAAATGTGGGGAACTGAATTCAGATAGGATTGGGTGACTTTCAATTGGCTACGATCTTTATTATTGTACATTTTCCCTTTATTTTCTTTACGTTAAATAATTTCTAGTTTCTTACAAAATTGGAGCAAATATGGTCATTCAATAACTGTACATATGTCAAAAATAAGGACATGCTATAATCACAGGATATAACATGTATGTGTAGTAGTCTCCAATTGCAATAATCCAGACCCAAACTAAAACCCACTACCAAACGCTCGAAAATGAGCCTCAGATAATTGCACAGAAAATACACAATACATGAGGGACTATCAAAAGAATCATAAATGATTATTTTGATGCGCTCTTGATAGGAAAATTGCAGTTGCTTTGTTATCGTCGAGGGAACAGAATTTCATTTGTTCCATTGGAGCTTCGACTATCCTAGTATGATCCCTACTGAACTGACCTAGTCACGTCAGAGATGATTGTCACCAAGCGATATCAAACTAATTACTGATTAAATCAACATCCAAGCTCAAATACATTTCAATATTGGTCTGCACGGCTCATCTCAAACAACGCATCATTACTGTGTTAGCCATATTGATATACAGGTTGTAATCACATTACTATCGGCATGAGCTTTCCAACTTTCAAAAGCACTATTCAATTTTTTTCAATTAATTTTGTTCATCAATTCAAAATAATTACAAGGATTAGCTGTATAAGTCTGTAAGTACTACCTTTCAGCATTTATTTATACCTCTATAATCCTCCATTTTTTTCACCATAGAATAAGGAATGATGAAAAGGGCATTATATTGGCGGTCTTATTGATGCCATAATAAGCTCCATTGGCTTTGTATGGTGATATATCCTTTGGTATAAAAGCTTCATAACCTATTGAATTATTAAATTGCTTTCTGTACATTGCTTTCCTGTTTATCATTCATAACAAAGAATTTGTTGCAATGATGGGTGATCTGCTGTTGGTCTAGAATCAAGTTTGGAGGACTGTCAATGTGGGCGCACACATGGTTTGTAATTGGCAGAATGCAGCACAGGTCAGTTGGCCTGTATTGTACAGCGGGAGACATGACAACAGACATAGACAGCCAGAGACAGAGCGGAAGGAAGACCAATATGGATCTTATCAAGACCAAGGTCAAAGATGCTTTAATATCAATATCACAATTGCTACATCGCCCCTCTCAACATGTATTGATCCTAACAGATTTCGTGAAAGGAGATTAGTTGCTGTCGGGATCCGAACTTGGTCTCGGGCGACAGACCATTTTTTTGCGATGTCTCACGAAGATTGGCTCCGACCTTGGCAAAAAACTAACAAAGACGCGTCAAGTACCCGAAAATCGATGCGCCTGTTTATGGAAGTCTGGCATGACTGCTTTTAGGTGAAGACGGGTAATTTGGTGTTAGGTACCGATAAGATGTGCGATTGGGATGGATGTAAATGGTTTTTGAGCGATAAACTACCGTTTGTTCGGTGAGGCTGAGTCAGGGTTAGGATGCGGAGGGAGACTTTTTAATTGGATTTGTTGGGTATGATGGGGTATGGGATGGAGAGACAGAGGGGAGCCAGTCAGGAGTCAGCATCTGTTGGCTTACACATGGTGTCCAGCAGGGGAATGGACAGGCAGGGAGGAAATGTGGGGGAGAGTGTGAGGAAAAAAGGGGAAAGGGGGGGGGGGGTAAGAGATAAGGAGAGTGTGGGAAATAGAAGGAGAAGGGGGGGGTAGTGTATGGGGAGGGGGAAATAGGTTGGCTTGCACGTGGGTGTTCAACAGGGGAAGAAACGGGCATGGGGGAAATGTGTGGGAATGGATGGAGAGAGGGCGAGGGAAGGGGACAGGAGATCGGGGAGGGGACAGGGTGGGAGCGGGGGAGGAAGGAGAAGGGTTATAAGAGAGTGTGGGAGTAGAATGGAAGTCAAATGCTTGAGTTCAACAGGCAGGCACAGAGACAGAGAGAGAGAGAAGAAATGGTGCCAGAGCATAGCGAAAAAGAGGTTGATCAAAAAGAGGGGGAAGATCAGGAGACAAAAGGAAACAGTTAGGGAAATGCAACTAAAAGAGACAAAAAGGGGCAAGGAGATGTGATGAGGATAAAGGTGGTAAAATTAACAATACAAAAGGCTTACTCGAGAGGGGGAGAGGGTAAAGTTCACAAGAAAAGGCTCAAATATATAATTTTCTGATAGAAAAAGAGCAAAGAGAAAATGTGAGAGACAAGTGAATAGGCGACTGAAGATATCTACTTCTTTTATGCAAGCCTATGTAAATACATGCATACAATTATACCCAAGCACGAGAGATGGATAGAGCTGAACAAAGACACACGAGCTACACTCAATGTCATGACGGAGAGGAATGAAATAGATCGTCGTCGGCTAGGCGATTCAGTGGGGAGTGTCTAGGCTGACCGTAACCTTGACTGTGAAAAGCTTTCTGAGCAGTCTATCCGTGGAGACATAGCGGGAGACGGACTGTATGAAAGGCCAAGCGCATTACAATGTAAAGCCTGGATGAGTGTACACGTATGTCATGTGTTGAAGATAAGATGCATAATGGAGCAGAGAAGGAAAAGAGCCCTTGGTGTAAGCTCGTGTAAGATCGTTCACGTCATTCGATAACCAATTGAGTTACATACATGTCGCTGTGTGCTGGTGATGTTGAATGGGATAAATTAGCACACAAAACTCAAAATCATTACCACCCCATTGGATCCAGTTGGACAAACAGTTCTATTTCAAATTCTATTTCAAACTTCAAAAACTTGGATGAACTTGAAATAATCCATTATACTTCAACATTAGTATGCACAAACTGGAAAAATCCCCAACACAAATAGACAGTCATACAGGAAAGAACAAAGGAAACTAGACCTTCGTGTAGAAGTAGATAAATAACGCCAAATCACAACAAAGAAGTGGGCCAATGTGCAAGAGATTAGTGTGATCTAATTCTTATACTGATCTGTAACAGATGATACAAACAAATGAGTAGAGCATTCAGGTTAACCACACCTGCAATGCTTCCAATCAGGTTCCTGTATAACTTCCAGTAGACCGCCCAATGCTTTCCACAGTCATAACGATGAATGAGCTTGAGGAAATATCAAGCACTGCCAATACCAGTGAGTTCCAAGGCATGAAATTTACACTGAATGGAGGCAAAGACCATTTTGTGATGTGCATATTTAAACATTGCAGAGTGCACAATGAGGCAAAATTATCTCATGAATTCAATTGCAGACCGTGAAACAATAATTCATACAGTCAAATTTATGTTTCTTGACTCTTGAATGTTGAGTCTTTGATAAATTTGCAAAAGTCTAAAATTAAAAAAAACATACTGGTTTATCCATTATGAGAAATTGAGAAATCAAGAAAGTCCAACTGTATCAAAAAGGAAACCACAAGCTAGCAAAGGATGTGTATCTCCACAACTCCCTTCCCAGCATGCACCACTTGTAAACACAACCCCTGGTAGCAAAGGTCATATGGGGTCACCAAGACCAGCTCACTGCACAGGCCCAATCTTATCCTGTGTGACCTTGGATGCACTTTTTCTCTGGAGGAATAAACCAGGTAAGGCGTTGACCTGAGCTAAGGTCACCCTCAATCAGGCACAGGTGGAAATCTCAATTAGCACTGTGTGTGTTATTGTATCACAGAATTGATGACCAGGGATGGATACTATTTATTATACCGCCAGTGCAGAGGGATAGTACTGGGCAACAGTGGAGGGAAATATTAATAGTGGGCAGAAGATGTTGCTTGACCATATGAGTGTGCAATGACAAAAGGTTAATGATGCAGTATATCAGTTATTCATACTATTCCCAGGTGGATAGATCAATCACCATCAGTCACCTATATGTAAGGAGAGACAGACTGTTCTTTGGGGAATGATTTCTGAAGGGGGGGAGATCCTTGATACCTTTTCTTGGGACTTATGAGTGGCATATACATTAGTACAGTGGGCATTGGGATAAAGAGATCTGATATAATATTCCTGATAAAAGGACGTAATAAAGCTCTTCAGAAACGTATTGTCTTTTTTAATCCTGCTACATAACTACCGGTAGATTATTTCAATAACGAGGTATTTTTTCATGGTCCCACGTATCTCGTTATACTGAGTTTCCCACTGATCTAAAAGTACGCCTATATTCTGTATGCCTCCTGGGTTCGATAAATTCTAGAAGGCATAAACCTAGTCATCGTGATTTATGTATCTACCAATAACATCTATCATTCTATTTATGCTTCATAAATCTGCCGGATTACTTCTTTTGTAAAGAAATAGATGTTACAATTGAGTCATAAAGCAGAGTGCAATGAACTGTAGTATTTGGATGATTTGGACGTTTCGGATAATTATTCCAACAAAAAAATATTCATATCAATCCTCTATGTTTCTTTGTCCTACACTCATAGCTAAATTCCTCCTCCCACCTGCATTTCTATATTCCTCTATGCCTCTCTCACCCCCTTTCCCCTTTCTTTTCCCTCTCTCCCTTCTCTCTTTCTCCCCCTTAATACATTTACCCCTCTGACTAATTCATAACAAAGTGGAGAGTATCTATCCTTACATGGCCTCTGATAAAAAAAATCCCCTTTAGAATTGAATGCTGAATTGAGATTTCAATTAGCAATCTCCATAAAAAGACGGAAATAATCAACTCTCAGAGTGGAATTATATCATAAACTCAATGGTACTTGCAGGTCTATTGAGAGAGAGAGAGAGGTACATGGTCAATATATATAAGACTGGATGTATCAATTATCACGATATATACCCGCAGACAAAGCTCGAAATCAAATGGTATAATTTGACGTGTCCATTTCAACTGTTATCAATGAATGAGGGTTTTTCAACATCCTAAAAATACTCTAAGTTGAATTGTTGAGCAGATGTCATTTCAGTAACTACATCCCACTATTGGGATTGGAAAAAAAATTACCAAGGTTCATTTTCAAAGTGGATTGAGCAAGTGAGAGTTGATGAAAATTTTGTTCTGATGGAAAAATGTGCTTATTGCATGTAGTTGTGAGAAATATAACAACAGACATTCATAAGCTCATATACATGAAGCTCTCTGAATATGAACACAGAAAGTGCCATAATTATTTTGCCTCCAAATCTTGCAGCATTGACTACTAGCACACAAGACATCACAGCTTAATTGACTAGCTTATCTATTTTTTATTCATTTTAGGTGGTTGAGACATTTATTTTACATAGAGCCACTTTTTATTTAGGGCACAGAGATTTTCAGAAATGGGTAAATAGGTAAATCTATATTTGCTCGCATAAGCAGTAATAATATCATGAATCTAAGGTTTGTGATACTGTTTGTAATCGAAGTGTAGACCGAAAGTAGATGTTCCAAAGATACAAAGCGTGTGATATCGGTACTGCCAGGCGATACTGCTTGATATTGTCTACAGACGAGCGGGAAAATCATCAGGCCAAAAACGGATGAAATTCTTACCTTCTTTCTGTCGACTTCATGAGTTCCTCTCTGTATTACTTTCTCTACATTGGCTGGATCACTAAAGGTCACAAAACCAAAACCCCTGCAACAAAAGAAGAGGAAATAAGAGGTCAAAGGTTAAATCACCATTCAGATTCGAGAACGTACAAAGAACAGGTCAATTCGAACAAAGTAAGGTTTGTCTCAACATTTTCTCGATATGGGGAGGATTAGAGATTTTTATTTTACCTAACATATAAAAGGTTATTAAAAGCATTTTTCATATTGCAACCAAACAGAATGGAGCATTCGTTCTGCAATACTCAAATAATTACAATATATTTTCTAAAGGGAAGAATACCTTATATGAAATAAAGTGGCATCTCTATAGAAAAAAATTATATGAAGAAAGTTATTTCTACAAATGTCTTGTAAAATCATAAAGATTATGAATTTCTCAACATTTTTTGTCAAATATGAAGAAAATTTGCTGTGATGCCAGAACCCTTTGAAATCATGAGAATAACAATAAATATCAAGAGCATTTAAAGCTCAAAGAGTATTTTTCATTCACTTTCCCAATTAGCTTGTAACAAAAATACTCTTCATAATAATGCTGATTAAAACACATAATTTTGGTAACATGTGGAGAGCTGATAATTATTGATGCAAAATTCCTTTGATTGCTTTAATTTATTTCTATTAAAAATTACTATATCCATAATCCATTCCATTTTATTCAGTAAGACCTATACTACGGTATAGAACCATTCACACTTCCCCTATTTATTTGACGACTCAAGAATCTTAGGAATATGAGGGATTTCATAATCCTGAGACGTCTTCATAATCTACCATCAAATTCAGCTGTGATATATGGGAACTATTATACTCATTAATAAAACAGGGGCTGAAATGAGTAAGAGAAATGCACGCCACAGGAAATATATCTCATCCAGGTCACCGCATTTATTTACAGATTGATAAATGCCTTGCAACCTTTATTCATATCTCTATGCAGATGCTCTTCTTCCTTTTCTCTATCTCTTTTCTCTTGCTTTCTTTCTCTCATTTCCTATTTCTATTGAGTATTGTTTTTCGGTGAGACACAACCATGTTGATCGGACACAGGACAATCATTCTCGCACTTCAAAAACCACAAATATCAGTTAAAACCATTGAAAGTCCAATGAATGCAGATGAAAATTCATTATCCACTGCCATCATCCATTGCAACACGAAACTGATGGAGCATGTGGGACGGATGGGGGAGACAGGGGAGAGGGGAGGAAAGAAGGAGCGAGGATACCAAGTGGGAAGGCATAGGGCCCCTCCGGCTCAGGGTAAAGTGCAGATGTGAGTTATAATTAATGTGATATATTATGCTGCCGATGAAATATAATCTTCTTCTAGGATAGCCCTCTGGTTTGATGAATCATTCTGTAGCAAGAGATGGGCTGGCCTGCAATGCACTATTGTACTGTACGCATTTGTGTGTGTGTATGAGTGTGTGTGTACAAGCTCAAGGGGTTCCCCCAATCAGATATTTCATTATTTCAATACTCATCTCCATCATGAAGACACTCTTCTTGCCCATTTCCATACAGCGGGCCAATATGAAAGGCTTACATAATGCGATGAACGGAATAAAACTCCTGCTACATATATTTGGGTCATCACAGATGTACTTTCCCCGTTCAAGGATTTGTCTCAATCCGCGGGGAAGAAGGTCATGTAGGGGGCATTCAAACGGCCAACGCATATGCTTACGCTTCATTCATCTAATTTATGCGTGTTTGTAATCATCATCTTGCATGACCACACATGAACAAAGGCAAGTTCAATCGGATTGGTCAGCTGCATGTACAGTAGGCCTGAACTCATCATTCATATCTGATCGATTCCGAAGATTTTAGATTGAAGGAAACGATAACTGTACAAAAAGGAAACATTCAAAGAGATATCATTGCTTAAGTGCTGTAAATTGGGGTACTGCAACTTTAAACAGAAGAATAGTGCAATAAATTAACTGAATTGAAATTAAGTAGTATTACAATCTGACTATTGGATCACTTTCCAATTTACATCACAGAACATGATAAAAACTTGGAACGTTTCTAGATCCCATGATCCGATTTCACTTGTCCAGATTTTCTAGGTTCCAGGGACCTTTTTGAGGTCTGTCACATATGAAAGGGGGAAATCACTGGGGTTTGGTACCATGTTTTCTTTCAATGAAGAATATAAATGGGAAAAGATATGCTATAGGGATCTAATTACACCCATCAAAATCCATACCAAATGAAGGCCATGTTGATCATTCATGATGTAGGAAAACAACCTCAATAAAGAACCAACATGTACCACATCATCATTCTATATTTTTCAATAATCTAGATAGAGAGAGGATGGCTTTTTTATAGAGCAGGTCACTTTGCCTGCTACTTGAATATTTAAATCTATTCCACAGATGTAATGGTCTAAGCCTCATCATTTTTATCTACTGTGATGTTTTTCTTTCATTCAACTTTTTTTTTTTTTTTTTTTTTTTTTTTTTTACTCTTAACTGTTTCAGCCTGTGAATTTTTTTGCATCTCTTTGGCTCAGAGAAAGCTTGCCCGTCCCCCACAACCATCTACATAAAGGGAAATATCTGCCATTTCATGAAATGTTTGTCAGGATTCAGTAGTTTATATGTTAAAGGGTCTTTCCAAAGTGCATGCAAACCTGACTGAAAAGAGCTGTAACCTTTCAGTCAAATGAAGAAGTGTCAAGTGTTACCCCATTTAGCACTTAAGACCCTGGATACGAGAAGATGCAATTAATTGAGATTCGCTCCATTCTTACATTTACATTTTACACCCGGCTCTATCCTAAATCTCTCATGTAAGGATGTAATTCTTCCTTTTGGGAGGAACCTTCTTTATGACATATTTGTAACATCGGGGATAAAGACCGGGGAAGTTCTAGGAAAACTACAAGAAGAAGGCTGATTTCACATTATTTTCAAGTAACTTAAGCTTACTGCGTATATTATATCTCACAAAATCTTGCTTAAATAGAGCTCTGCCTCAATCATATCTCCCGCAAAAACAGAATTCTTTGCCAGGTTAAATTTCGCTGTGAGATTATCGGAGAGTATTAGATGATTTGAACAGATTCCTATTTTTCTGAGAAATTTCTATCTGTTTGTAGTCTGACAGGAAATGTGGCAGTATAATCAAAGAAAGCATTTTATTGTGCATAACATATAACCAACTATTTTCGCTTTAAAATCTAAAGAATATGTACTTCCCAAAAAATATAAACATCACACATCTAGCTTCAACTTATCCTAATGACCAACAAATTACTTCATCATGTGCTAAGCTGTACTCACATGCAGATTCAAACACTTATCTTTTCTAATATCAACGATAGTTTGGTGGTTTACAAATCTCCACTCAGAAATAAACCACTGAACTACTGAACCATTTTTCTATCAATATCACACTGGTGGAAAAATTCGCAAATCTCTTCTCAGAAAATGACCTTGGATAAAAAGAAGAGCCAATATTGATTTCTTGTTGCTTTCACGACACGGAGAGAATCCCTCGTGCATGTCAGAGAGCTTTCGCAGGATGCATAATAACACATCAGTCGTCGTCGCACATGCAGCGGGGCTCAATCACATTCGCATGCTCCATCATATTGGTGCTACTTTTCGATACTTCACGAGAGCAGTGATTTGAATTGCAAAAGGTTGGGTGTACTATGAATCTCACTAGCACCCCTCCCCGCTCCCCCTCCAACCGTCTCACTCTCTCTCCGTGTGTTCACGATATTTGAATCTCTAGGTAATTGCATGTATTTCTCTCAAAGTTTCTGTTCTCTCTCCTAGTTATCTCATTCACTCTCCCAATCTCCCCTCTCCCCATATCTTCTTTCTGCCCTTCTATGTAACCCTCTCTCCCACTATCCAGTATCCCTTCCTTTTCAAATTTTCATCATGTCAAAAAATTTCCAGTTCTGAATTACATTGAACTTTTCCCTTAGCATTCCATATTGCCTTCCCTTCTGGTGGTGATACACCGCTTTGAGGAAGAGGACATAACCAGCAGTGACACATGTACATGTATTGGCCTTACATAATAAATTTAGTTGTATTGCATCCTATAATTTTATTGATGCAAATTAGCCTTTGCACTGCAAATTGAGCCATTTTTTTATAATAAATGTCACAACTAACTTATTACGTTTTCAACCCCCCTATCTTCTACCCAGACTTGCACTGGATAATAAACGAGCAAACCCAAATACAGATGTACACACATGCAGTGTAGTCTCTATCACAGCCTTGTCTTAAAATAAATGCTTGTTACTTCTTCCTATAATACTTAACAATCAAAAAGCATTCATCACAACATTTTTAGATGCTGACGATATTCTTTTTCATACGCAATGTAGGGATACATTGTATACATAGATCAATTGAATAAAATACTTCAATATAATTCCTAGAATAAAACAAAATGCGAAAGAAGAAGAGGTTTTCCCATTTATAATAAATTGAAAACCTGCGGCTTCTTGATTTGAGGCTATTCCTGACCTGCTTTGTGGAACACTGGCCTGTTTGTTACTACGTTGATGGGTATACGAAGAGAAAATACCAAGTCCTACCTGGCCTGACAGCTCTATGCTAATCACTTTCACACCTGTAAAATGCACAGGAGTACAAGGAACTCTGATGCATGCGTGTATTGCCTTTAGAGCCGCTTCCAGCAAAGGAGAATTATATGTATATCCTTGCAGTTTCAACGAAGTGCCGGTCGTAAGGAAAATCCCCATACACATCGGCTGTAATACTGAAATAGTTTTCGGCAAAATCACGAGCTCATAAAAATGGTAACAATTCAATGACTTAGACCTAAAAAAAATAAGTAAAGTGCACACATACGTTTTAAAAAATGCAGCTTTAATAAGCAGATTTCATTACGTTTAAAAGTCCTACATTTGATTCAAAATATGAAAATAAAACATAAATCTTTATTTATTACTTATCATTGAAAGAGTTCTACATTTCTCATAGCATTGGATTGTAGACTCAATTGGAATTGCATTTAAATGCCGCCTACTGTCTACACATGTAGGAAAGATCATTCAGCTACTAAATTATATATAGAAATAAAATTCAATTGGGCATGATTTGGGATATTTCCTGACTGACAATTTTTAAATTCAATCATTGAATCTGAATCCACTCACGGACTCAACCAACTCTTGGAAAATATGCAAGTATCCTCAGAGGGTCCATAATATAGTATCAATAAAATGATAAAATCAATATGTCAATAGCAGTTTCATGATACAGAAATATGGAGGGAAAAAATATTCCGTTGGTTGAGCAATGCTTCTTTCGATAATAGAAAGTCGATTTGTCTTGGCAAATCAAAAGTGACATAAAAATTAATTTCCCTGGAGATTAGTTAGAGCTCATCTACTGATTGATTGCTGGATGTATAGCTCATTCACCCATCTTCATTTCAGTGCATAGACCTTGACTTCATGGTATCAGAAGTACAGTACTTCTTTTTCTTACGAAATCAGAAAATTTTCACTCTTTAAGGAGTGACTCTAAGAGAGTAGAGGGAGTTTTAAGTGAAATTTGACTGAATTCGCAGCAAATTTTCACTTTCACTAATGGGAGTGACCTCCATTAGGATATTTTCAAATCATCACAGAGATCAATCCAAAAAAGATTGAATATTGTTACAAGGTTTGCTCAAATTTCACTCTTCTTTCACTCTTTTCTATGTTTTTCCTGAGTGAAATTTTCATCTATTATTTCATTATCTTCATCATTGCTACATGTATGATACAGGTGTAGACATTTTAGTCTTTTCTAGAAGTAATTCAAGCTACATTTGTAGAAGTGAAAAGTTTTTCACTTATGTCGATTTTCAGTTTTAGTATCTCGTGAGAGTTCAAAAGACTCAAAATATTCTCCAAGAATTGTCTCCATGTGACAGATCCAAATTCTTCTGAACATTCATGCGTTCAATTAACAATGATAAGCGCCATCATCCAAAAATATTGTGATTGCCCAATAATTAGGTGAAAGAAAATAAATAGACACAGACTTGCAATGCATGTATCCCATTGTTATATTGTCAAATCATCTTTTAACACAAGCTGTCATTGGTTCATTAATGAAGTTGATAGAACTTTGCCTGAGGTAATAATACCATGCTTACAACATTCAATACATAGCCTTGGAGACAAGCATGTTGTTATGAACATTCTGTAAATAATTTCATGTGCCCACATGTACGTAGGTATGTCTGTCCACACGACTAAATGTAGCCTACAACAGACGAGCCGGTGGTCTGTCTGAAGACGTAAGATAGTGCGATCAATTTCAAGTTGTCAAGTTGATTGGACCTTTCAACAACTTGATTAATAATTAAGTTTAGCTAACGTGCAATTAAGTCATTCCAGATATTGATTATCGGGCAAAAAATGGTTCTGTTAAATAAATAGCATAATGTTTCCAAACAAAGATTAATGTACTGTAAATTTTGCTTTGAATGAATCAGTCACCCCACTTGTCATTGCACGGTAATCTAATATTTATTGATAATAATAATAATAATAATAATAATGATAATAATAATAATAATAATAATAATAATAATGCTATTTATACGAGTGTAAAGCTTTCAGCGCCATGAGCACCGATAAGGTGGACCTGTGCGCTATACAAGTAGCCACCATTTTTATTATCATTATTATTATATATAGCTCCAAATTCATTCTGTGGAGTGCTCAAGGTGCATAAAGTAGGCCTATACATTTTTAGTAAATATAGCTAACCTGAAAGTAATAACAAATGAAGACAAGCTTTGAAAAACTTCTAAATTCTAAATTCAAAAGGAATAACAAGTGTAACACACTAGAATTGAAGTCAGTGATGAGGTGTATATTTCACATCTTCATATATTCCTCCTTCTATCTCTTCAGTACCTTTAAGTTACACTAGCATACATGTAGAGTATCTACAGTTGAGGAATGGAGAATACATATCTACTCCATCTTCCATGCCACACATCCCGTCTCCTGCTGTTTTAGTCTGACATCGCATGCGTACGTGTATGAGCAATGATGTAGAAGGGCTTGCATTGCACTCACATATGAACATGAACATGCAATAGAATTCTAAGATTAATTTTGTTTTTCACCTATAAAGTTTGTTAATCACTTTTACCTACTTCAACAAACAATCTAAGTTTTAGATTTTCGTATTTTATCTTGATGATCTAAATTTTGCTATCCACTATGCAAAATTTTTGCTTTAAATCATCCTCGATTCTAAAGCTGTGTGGAACACGCATAAGCATAGCTCCCACCGCTAGTTTTTATCACTGGCAGGCAGCGCTTCCTGTAGCCTGTCATAGTAGATGTTAGATTCAAGGTAGTGACGACTTTCAACAGTCTTAAAATACACGTATCCACCCAATACATTACTTGCCGGTTATTTCATAGCCAAATTGATTTGAAATTTGGATGCAGGAGCTTTGCAAATTGTGCAACAGTTCCCGTTTAAGTAGAAAAAGCTTTCAACAATCTTGAAATACATGTATCAGCCAAAATCGCTGGATACCTGTCATCCTATAGCATTCTGATTGTGATTGCTCAAGAAATTCATTCATTGGAATGAATACATACATGTAGGAAATTTGCCAGAAGTGTACCATTTTCATTCAATTTTCATTCAATTCACCATTGTTGATACCTATATTCTCTTGGGAGTGACTTTAGAATAAAGTGATTTGAAAATGTAGATTGAGAAATTTAATGGACGTCAAATAGTTTTTTCATTCATCTTGATAATGTATTCTGACAAAAGAAAACAATAAACAATATTAGTCCTGTTGAATATAGTTCTAAACAGAAATTATGAACAACCAACAATCAACTATGTACAGTATTTTGAGTCACGCCTATTTCTTATAATTATCTGCATTCATATTCTTCATATTGTGAATGTACAATGGGTATTTGATTCCTCATAGCAATAATGATACATGTTTTTAGAGCATATATTCAAAAAACATTTGTCTTTTTAACTCTGAAAACAGACCTCGCCAAACAGGTCAAACCCCTCGCGATCGATGTCACATCGCATGACCAAGTATGACGTGACACGTAGTCGGTTGGTTTGTGAACGAGCGAACAAGACAAATGAGATCTTCTGGCTGGTGTGTTATGACCTATTGGCACCTGCCTAGCAATTAATTAGACAAGTAGATACTTAATAGGAATAACAAGATCTTCAATGGCCTGCTTCCTGACTCAACACTAATGCCTAATAACCGTACCGATGGTGTCGCTAGTCATGGTGTCGCTAGTCAATAGATGCTTTTCAGAGAACCAAAAATACAAATATTTTCTGAATACCCGGTATATACTTTTTTAAAGATTTTTATCATTATTGCTATCAGGAATCTAAAATACATTGTGTGTTTACAATGTGGAGAATATAAATACAAATTATTATAAATTGTGGCTCTTTGTTTGATTCTGTTTCAGTTGTTGCTTTACACTGTACAGAATTACAGTAATCAGCAGATCTCAAATTAAGATGCCTTCATTACATACAAAAGAATGGGAATTCCTGAAAGTATAGATGCAGTGTTATCTCTCATAGAGATAAAATGCCAGACTCAAAGCAAACTATGCCCAGTTTTTATGTTTGTGAATATATTAATTATCTATGGCTTTTTCAATGTATCAAGCCCAGTGCAAATTCAATTACAATTGATTATGGTGAAATAAAAGAAAATGTTCAATGGCATGTTCCCACGTATCGAGCCTTATATTGAATCAATTTCTGAATATTTTAGTTTAACAATCTTTGCACTAAAGACTGATGTGACTACTTTGGGGGAAAATGGGGGTGTATGAAGGAATTTTCTCGATAACACATCCTGTATCGAAAGACCTTTTCAATAATTCAAACCAATTGTTTGACAGAAAAGCAGCATGAGGTTTATGAATGATCATAGTCCATCGCAATGTGCAATATTACCATAAACCTGACTCATAATAAATATTTATAGTGCAATGTTGTAGGAAATAAAACATAGGCCCATAAAATATGTCTGCATGTTATCTAAGAATAACATCAAATCATGCATATATTTGCATTTAAATGGATCCATATAGAAACTGAGAGATATATTCTAAATAGAAGTTATTCCCAATAAGACAAAAGACACATGCTGCATGACGCTATCCAGGATGTAAATCAGCCAAGTATCGCTTCCTTTGATTATAAAGAAAATACACCATAAACACAGCTGCTATATTCAATATAATATTTCCTTACACTTTTCAAATATGAAACCAAAACTTTCAGATAGTCAAATCAATGGTTAATTTACTTTCAAATGATTTATAATACCACTCAATAATGATGATTAACAACTATCCTAATGCATGTAATTTTAAACATGCGAGTGTCTGCTGCTGAAGCATGCTGAAAGAGGTTTCAAAAGTGACTGAATTTGTGGTTAAATCCTTTGCAGACAAAACATCACACGTCAGCGTAAAGGAAAATGGGGTCAAAGATCGATTTGCCCCTTAAACCTTAGAAATAGCCCATGTGAGCTCCAAAATAATCCCTGCAAAATATACTAAAGGGGGCTATTTTTTCAAGAGAAAAATACAAAAGGAGCCCTCATCAATAGAGTATTTTTATCCTGTCACATAAGCAGATACTAAGCATATACATTGACGTGAACGCTTTATGTTGGCTGTATGTCCAAACTATTTGTCAGAGGGGTACCTTGAACAGCAAGCAATAAAAAAAAGGGGAGAAGAGAAAAAAAGACAGAAAATATGGAAATATCAAAACCGATTTCCATGATGATTTTTTCATTGTGGGGCCAAAATGGGAAAAATGAGGAAATAATCCAAGTTTTGTTTGGGGAGGGGCTTCACAAAACTCCTACGGCACGGTACGGGTCTTTTCCAAATTTTCCTCGACTAGAAGAAGGAGGAGATCTTTCGACTGTTGATTTGGGAGATTACATGCTTTTGTTGTTTGTTTTTTGGTCTGACAAGATTAATAATCAACCAAGAAACAGGAAGTATTTGACAAACCTTTGTTGTTTAACTACACATTGGTGTGTCATCTTCAGATTATTCTAAATTCTGTGGTAGGTGTGCAACCCTGTGCTAAGTTACAATTTGTTTTTATTTTGGGTATTGAGGAGGAAATAAACCGAATAAAGAAAGCGTCTGGTAATTTTTATCTCTTTTCCAATACAAATGCATCTAAGTCAATATACAAAAAATGAAGAATAAAAACTTCTGTCACTTTCCTTGTGAAAACCAATTTATTTTTTTAAGGTAACATGCTTTTTCGGTCTACATCTTTTTTGTTAACATGCAATCACTCAACATTCACAAAGAAGCTTTGATTGAAATGGTTTCATAGAAATTGTGGACATTTACCACTACTAAATACACCACAGAGTCCATTGTGGGATGATCTTCTTCCCTTGCTTTCTTGAATGGAATGACCTCCATTTTACTGCATTTCTTCTCTTCATTTTAACATGCCACAATTTGTCCCATCACACAGCCAGAAACCATGTAAATATCTTTTGTATATTGAGCTCAAGGGTTTACCTTTAAAGGCTTTAATCAGACTAGCTCAATGTCTACAGAAATAAATTGGTTTCATGTTGGTCTATACTGTGTCCTAAAAAAAGAAAATTTCATTCACTTCTTATCCACCTGGTTTATATATTCTTGGAATTCAGAATAATGGCACATTTTGAACAAGCATTTTTTTCACACATATTCCGGCAGATTCATTTCCAATTGCCAGATTCTTCATCTGCATCTAATGTAGGTTAAAAGGTGCTTGGGATTTATTTCATATATGTATGCTCAACAATATAACCATGTTCAACATTGGGAACTTGGAAACTCTAACATGTGGACATTTTCAGTTTTTGTGGCTAACCCTGTACATTTTGGAGGAAATACAAGATTACGAACAAGGAACTATCTTCACAGATGGATTAAAATGTGACTTTTTAACATGTACGCTCAACCTGCTCAGTATCGATGAATGCTATATTACCCATTTGGCTACTTCAAACCATTTAAAAGATTTCTACAGTCATTTTAAATTCTAACTTTTAACACAGTATAACAAAGCAAGTGTGATATATTGTACATCAAACATTTAACCTACATAGGCTACACATACTGTAGACCTTCTTTGCAATGCAAAAGAATGGGATACGAATGTACACATGTTGTTTAGCGTTACATCTTTCTCCTGCCAAAGAGAATAGCAAACATACCAGACCAACCTTATGATCACCTTGCCCATTGTCACTATACCCCCCCCCCCCCCCAATATTCACCCTATCCCATTGTGTATGTCTGTTTTATATCATCCACCCCGTCCCCTCCCTACTAATGGCTGCATAAAGGGGGCTTTTACATATTCAACATGCTCTTTGCTCAATCCCACCAAGGCAAGGACCCAACACATTTGTTGACTCTCTTTTTAGCACTTTGTTTGTTCCCGTTTGTTGACCAATCTGGTGACTAAGCTACATCTCTTTGTATCTCTCATTAGTCCCAGCCAATTACTCTGTGTGGTAATCAGAGTTACCCTCAACATGCTATTCCAATCCTCCCCCTTTCTATTGTCTGGGAGGGGGCAATATTTGTTTTGGGGAGAGAATTTGGTGGTTGATTGTATTGGTGAGCTCTTCAACTCTACCTCTGTTGACTTGCACTCAAGAAGCATTTCTCCCCTCCAATTCGAAGTTAGTGATCATTCTCACATAGTTACTGCATGCCATCTTCCCTGCCTAGGTGATTTGTTACCATTCCCAAGTTGGCACAACATTCATAAATGCAGTAATCATAATGTAATCATACATATAAATAGCATCAAATACTCTGCACCCATACTGTCCAAACTCTATTCTCAAATAGCCCTTTTAAATCAATATTGATCTATTGTAACAGAAATTCATAATTTCTTGGTGTGGATAGAGGCTATTTTCAAACCTGACTTGAAAATGGTGTACCTCTACATACGGTGACCCGACAGTTGCTCCGCCGACAATTGCTCCGGTTCATTTTTCTGGCTAGGAGTAGGGTTAGGGTTAGGGTTATGATAGGGTTTATGATTCAGAATGATGTCAAGATTAGGATTAGCGTTAGGGTTAGGTTTAGGATTAGGTTTGACATTAGGCTTACTGTGTCAGTTTTTTGCCGGAGCAATTGTCGCCGGAGCATTTGTCATGGAACCCTACATACAGTTTGAGCCAAAAAGCTGTGGGTATCAACAATAACAAAATTCCAAATGGATAAATGTGTACATCAGTCTACAATGGGTTAATAAGAAGAGTTAGGATCCTTATCCATGGTGTTCCATTTCATCATTTAGTAATCTATCATGTCTGGAAGTATGTAACCCTACATGGAGGTGCCTAAGAATGCTGGTTAGTACTTCAAGCGCAGTATTTACATCTGTGGAAATATAATCATTTTCAGGTATATAATACATGTACAGACGTACGTGTAACCTCCTTTCTTTTTGATGTCGGTCTTATGGTCTACAGTCCAACTGTATGTTTAATATGGGGAGTCCCAATTGTGGGACTTGCAACAACAGATTACACTATTTACACTAATGATGAGTTAATAAACCAATAAATTATGAATTCATACAAACATAAAATCATGGGTATAAACATTGTGTCATTAAGCTTTCTTGGTAAAACCAAATGTGGTTTGATCATCTATAAATTGGTAAATCGTATGAACATAGTTATGAATCACAGATTCTATTTGCTCAAAGCACTAAAATATCTGGACATCCAGGATATGAATTAATACAAACAGACGAAGGCTATATTGGCATAAACACGATTAAGAGTTTTTTTAATGTGAGTTTTTACCCCCAAAAATTAATATCATTATTTTCAGCGTAATACACATGCCATACGATGCAAATTTTTAATGTCACAATTTTTTGTCCTTGGGATATTCTCCTGCATGTTGTATCCCTATTATATTGATTCATCAATTAAGAATTCAAGCATGGTATCTAGAGCAATTACTTGATAGAGTGAGTGATAGACTGTGTATCAATCTCATTAGTTAATACAGCTTCAACCTTCACAGTAAAATACATTATCAGCCAGGTCGACTGAAATAATAACTACAAAGACAGCAAGAGACCAACGGTCGTCTACATGTAACATCCCATTGATATTTATCCGGTGTTTAGCCAATGTTTTGCTTCTGAATAACCGTGGAATACTAGTTTCATATGGGCTTTGGACAATTTTCTTGTCAAAATTTATTGTCTTGATCTATAGTCTGATATGGCAAGGAAAAACTTCTGGTGTGTACTCTGTTGTTTACGTGAATAGGAAATAAGACTGGAACCCAAGTTGAATAAATACTAGCATTTCATTCATCACCCAAAACTTACAAAAAATATTAATTCTTTTCAAATCCCTTGAATTACACAATCTGCATATCATTTCCGGATCATTGACGTGCAAAAAATAGCATTCCAAACAGTGAGCATTTGACCTTGGAGGTGTATTGTAAGTTTAAATTGCGTGGGATTTCTATTTGCCTACCAAAACAATCCTCGGCCATTTTCTGTTCCTGATCAGTAAATCCCCAAAGTGTCATAAAAACATGATGTAAAGCTATATTTTCTTCTATGCAAGAACAGGGCTCAAACAAATATCGCTAAATTATACAATTCATTTTCATAAATGGCATGGCCTGATGTTCTATAGAGAGAAAAAGTCTATGACAGAATACATCTCAATGGGGATTGAAATAAGAGTTGGAACATTGATTTTATGTCTCCTCCCTCCATAATCAATTTATGATCAATCTTGCCTGAATACAATGTACCTCGTAAAATGATGAAGTTTAAAACAAGAAACCCGATATGCAATTTGCATTTAATGCCTCCGGCATACCATAGAGTATCCTGTTCGAGAAGGGCAAGTGAGCTATTTTTTATGGATTTAGTGCAGGTTCGGTGAATTTTTTTACATGAGATTCACTGAATCATGATCAGACGCACTGCAACAATGACAAAACTGTTTTTGGTTCACGATCTTGTTTTGCAAGAGCCATTCATAAAAAAAAAGATCTGAATCAAAACACAAAAATAAAATTCAAGCAATGGAAAGCATAAACAGCTTTCCTGAAGTTCAGGTTTGCATTCTAGATGGCATCACATTTCACTTCAAGATATACTTTACAACCACCAGTAAATAATTCCTAGACAAGAAAATGTTCAGTTACAAGGAAGCAGATCATTTTTTTTTGTGTGTGTGTGTGTTGTTAGAAAAGGTGGACGGGTGCACCAGCAAAACTAATATGATAAAAAATACTCATGTGCTTGGAAATACACATCTTTCCTCCTCTGTAGAATTTATAATTTGGGCGATCTCTTTCAGCAAGTTTAATTCAACCCATTTAATAACATTCTTTATGAATATCGTCTTGGTAAAAAAAATGGGTCTTTCACTTTTTTTTCAAATACCATTTATGTGACGCTTTCAGCTGAATTCCTCTCCGCCCCCATATCATACTCCATTCTTGTAGGACTGATACGAACAGCCCGTTCTTTCAACTGTTGTGATTATTGGCAATAGATTGTCGGCAACAGGGCTTGTTTGCCATTGGATGGCTGGGAATGACATGGATGGAAGCCAAACACGATGACTTGGCTCATACAAGATAATTCATGGGATTATATCAATTAACCTTTTCCCCATAGCAGGTGGGCATATTAGAGAAGATTAGCACACCTTGTAGACTGCTAAACAGCGGTTAAACTCTCCCTTATATATTGCTGTTTAATCCAAGGTAAACGGAACACACTGTATTCCCACAAAAACATGTCCCTACAGTACATACTCTGATTGGGGTAAGGTGACACACAAGCCTTGTATTTTCTAGTCATTATTATAAGCATAAAATTCCTTCCTCATATTACATGAAACTTATAAATATCTAAGATCAATGCCATTTACAGGAACTAATATGGGCTACATCGGAGGCCTACATGTATGTACACCGTGAATATATGCATTATTACGTAGGACTGGAAGTGATATGGTGGAATACTGTCACCTTTCTTCAGATTAATAATAAATCTATTTACACCTATATTCATATTCACACAATGTATCATGACCTACTCAAAGCTTTAAAATTCTCATAGTGCGGGACTTATTATTTGTAACAATTGGGACTCAATAAATACTTATAATTTAAATATTGAAGATTGTTAATTCTGTTTGTACTTTTGTTTGTTTTGTTCCTTTAAAAAGATTTGTTTGAATAAATGATATATGGCCCTGAATCTGAATATATTTTTAAGGATGTCGCTTGTAATATTTACAAAAATAAGATTTTGTCTGAAAAAGGGACTTATCACAGTTTAATAGATATATATTTTCTATCCCATCTGGCTGNTGGGTCATCACAGATGTACTTTCCCCCGTTCAAGGATTCGTCTCAATCCACGGGCAAGAAGGTCATGTAGGGGCCATGCAAACGGCCAACGCATATGCTTACGCTTCATTCATCTAATTTATGCGTGTTTGTAATCATCATCTTGCATGACCACACATGAACAAAGGCAAGTTCAAGTGGATTGGTCAGTTGCTTGTGCAGTAGGCCTAAACTCATCATTCATATCTGATCGATTCCGAAGATTTTAGATTGAAGGAAACGATAACACTACAATAAGGAAACATTTAAACAGATATAATTTCTTCACTAATGCAGATTGGGGGAACTGCAACTTTAAACAGAAGGATAGTGCAAGAAATTAAAACTGAATTGAAATTAAATAGTATTACTATCTGACTATTGGATCACTTTCCAATTTACATCACAGAACATGATAAAAACTTGGAACGTTTCTAGATCCCATGATCCGATTTCACTTGTCCAGATTTTCTTGGTTCCAGGGACCTTTTTGAGGTCTGTCACATATGAAAGGGGGAAATCACTGGGGTTTGGTACCATGTTTTCTTTCAATGAAGAATATAAATGGGAAAAGATATGCTATAGGGATCTAATTACACCCATCAAAATCCATACCAAATGAAGGCCATGTTGATCATTCATGATGTAGGAAAACAACCTCAATAAAGAACCAACATGTACCACATCATCATTCTATATTTTTCAATAATCTAGATAGAGAGAGGATGGCTTTTTTATAGAGCAGGTCACTTTGCCTGCTACTTGAATATTTAAATCTATTCCACAGATGTAATGGTCTAAGCCTCATCATTTTTATCTACTGTGATGTTTTTCTTTCATTCAACTTTTTTTTTTTTTTTTTTTTTTTTTTTTTTNGGCATCACATTTCACTTCAAGATATACTTTACAACCACCAGTAAATAATTCCTAGACAAGAAAATGTTCAGTTACAAGGAAGCAGATCATTTTTTTTTGTGTGTGTGTGTGTTGTTAGAAAAGGTGGACGGGTGCACCAGCAAAACTAATATGATAAAAAATACTCATGTGCTTGGAAATACACATCTTTCCTCCTCTGTAGAATTTATAATTTGGGCGATCTCTTTCAGCAAGTTTAATTCAACCCATTTAATAACATTCTTTATGAATATCGTCTTGGTAAAAAAAATGGGTCTTTCACTTTTTTTTCAAATACCATTTATGTGACGCTTTCAGCTGAATTCCTCTCCGCCCCCATATCATACTCCATTCTTGTAGGACTGATACGAACAGCCCGTTCTTTCAACTGTTGTGATTATTGGCAATAGATTGTCGGCAACAGGGCTTGTTTGCCATTGGATGGCTGGGAATGACATGGATGGAAGCCAAACACGATGACTTGGCTCATACAAGATAATTCATGGGATTATATCAATTAACCTTTTCCCCATAGCAGGTGGGCATATTAGAGAAGATTAGCACACCTTGTAGACTGCTAAACAGCGGTTAAACTCTCCCTTATATATTGCTGTTTAATCCAAGGTAAACTGAACACACTGTATTCCCACAAAAACATGTCCCTACAGTACATACTCTGATTGGGGTAAGGTGACACACAAGCCTTGTATTTTCTAGTCATTATTATAAGCATAAAATTCCTTCCTCATATTACATGAAACTTATAAATATCTAAGATCAATGCCATTTACAGGAACTAATATGGGCTACATCGGAGGCCTACATGTATGTACACCGTGAATATATGCATTATTACGTAGGACTGGAAGTGATATGGTGGAATACTGTCACCTTTCTTCAGATTAATAATAAATCTATTTACACCTATATTCATATTCACACAATGTATCATGACCTACTCAAAGCTTTAAAATTCTCATAGTGCGGGACTTATTATTTGTAACAATTGGGACTCAATAAATACTTATAATTTAAATATTGAAGATTGTTAATTCTGTTTGTACTTTTGTTTGTTTTGTTCCTTTAAAAAGATTTGTTTGAATAAATGATATATGGCCCTGAATCTGAATATATTTTTATGGATGTTACTTGTAATATTTACAAAAATAAGATTTTGTCTGAAAAAGGGATTTATCACAGTTTAATAGATATATATTTTCTATCCCATCTGGCTGCCATACAGGGTATATATTCAAGTAATGAGCAAAGTGATGGGTTTACCTGAAAAAAAATTGTGGCAACCTTGTTTTCAGGATCTTAAAAACTGCTAGCCTTAAACTGGTGGCAGCGGTGGGATGTGACCCCATCAAAATAATTGGTGCCCTAAATCAGTGGGATGTCTCCCTGCCAAAACCAAATTTATTTTAACAATTGAACCCCCTGCTTTCTTTCTTATCTGACATGAAACACACAGGCTCAGCTAAAGTGTACAGAATTTAGAATTGTGTGTAGATCAAGGATACCTGCTCCCCAAGGTGTAGGGGCCTACAGAATTGATTTCATATTTTTAATTTGTAATTGCAATATTTGTGCCTTTCCTAAGTATTCATTCCACACACATTGAAAGCTTATTTCATTCATAAAGGAATAAAGCCAGTAGACTGTGTAAATCTGATCTACTTTTCTGTAGATGTACAGTTTGGGCCTTCAGAATTTCATTTAAGAGAACTGACAAACTTTTTATCCAAAATTATGTTTGCAGCGTGTACTGTATGGTCTATGTGAAAATCATACTCCTGATTTTTTAAATTCCCAGTGAACTACTTTTAAGCAACCATACATGCTTTAGTACTCCTAAAAGCTTAAAATCCACAGTATACTAATTCATCGCTTGCTCTTCTTTAATAGCTGCATCTGTAAGAACATGCAGAAATCTAAATACGTACTCCAGAGAGGTCCAACAAAGGCATTGTGTTCTGTACAGCAGAACAACTCTACGATGGGAATTACAGGCTACACTGCGTCTCCATGCATCTAATCCGTCTCTGCCTGCTACACAATGAAGGATTTAATTTTTACAGAAAAGAGGATTTTCGTCCATACCTGGATTTTTTTGTGTTGGTATCCCTCATGATGACGCATTCTTTCACATCTCCAAACTGACAGAAATACTTCCTCAGGCCATCTACAAATTATGAAAAAATACAAATTTGATTAGAATTTTTTATTAACTAATAAATAAAGATGCGTTTCAACATTTTGTATGTTTTGTGATAAATGCATAATTTTTTTAACCAATTGATGAACCAGCAATTATTGAAAGTCTTCTCTGAAGTGTCGGGTAATTGGGGATTAATTCTGCACCAAAGTGCAATGACTCGGAAGCAAACCCCCAAACTTCTGGATTACGAGACCAATGCAATGCATCCACTAGTGAATAACCAGAATTATAACATCCCATCTTCATATAAATCATATGTGTATCATGAACTCGTATAAATTTTCAATCAATTTCCATTGCTTTTACAAAAATTTTAAAGTCTGAATATATTACCGGTCATTGAAAATTGAATTGCTCTCCTTGTACAACACCAACCGAAGAATCAAAATTTATCAAATAAGATTTTGATATTTTATCAACCAATTTTACAGGAGATTGGTCAAGCCCATCAATGAAATTTATCAATAAAGAAAAGCTATTACAATAATTTTTCATACAATTTATATTTTTCATTATATAAAACTGCATATTACATTTTTGTTTACAATGTCGATTTTGGTATCTCTGTAAATATTATGAAATATCTATACAATCTTTGATCTATGTTGAGTCATTATTATGAAGAAAAATAAAGGAAAGTGGAGGAAATGTGATTTCATAGGAGACAAGAAAAAGTAAAATCATAGCAATACTCATCATTTCCTCCTAGAGTTTATGATGTATTTTACTGTCTATGAGTACATCCACTCTTGAAATTCAGCTGGCATTAATAGAGATACATGTTTACGAACTTGCACTTTCCTTGGGCGCTTATAAAATATCCTGCCAGATGTGTAGAGTCACAGTCATTAGACTGTACATCCTTCAACTCATCATTTCATTCTTTAAATCATATACCATGGCCATTGCCAGTATGGTAAAGTACAATTATTGTGGTGTGTCCGAAACTATATCAATAGACTATCTTTCACAGATAGAATCATGTATTATATGAGAATATTGTTGAAGGATGGGCATAGACATAATTTGATATGTATGATGTAACAGGGGTATATATATCTATGGTTGGCAATATATTGATTTTTCAGTGAAAAAATATTAACCTGTTTAGGTCACATTTGACAGTACGATTTACTACTAAGATATTGCACACACGTCCAAATATATATGTGTGAATTTATGTGTTATTTAAAAAGGCCTTAACTAGTTTCGCAGTGTTTTGTTTACATTTTGTGAATTATACAACAACAAAATAATATTATTGTTATATATTGGAATATTTTTGTAAACATACCTGTACTAGTCTCCCAGCTAAGTCCTCCGACAAACATTTTCCTGTGAAAGAGAGAATATAATAGTCATCTGTAATATCCAATTCAAGTGATATATATCCATCAACGAGTATGCATGAATAATTAATTCATAATCCAAAACAAGTGTAGGCGATCGCCGGGGAAATTCTTTCTCTCGATCTCTTGTCTGCTGCAACGTGTACGGGCATTCCATTGTCAACGTAAACCAGCTGTTGTATAGCGCGTTTCACACGCGAGTGATCGAGGCATCGGGCTCGAGCTGGGCGACCATTTCAAGCTCCCTGCCGTCACATTTAGGCAACTTTTACTCCGATTTTTAATATTTTCACACCAATCCATACTTACCCTGGGTCGTGGCTGCTATCTCCATCGTGTGTAGTCGCATTTTGCTGGCTTGTTGAATCCATGTTTTCCTATAAGCTACTAAAACCCTCAACTAAAAAAGGCCCAATACTACTGTGAATTGGCGAACGGTCCTCTTCAACACATGGGTATGGGAACTACTGCGCGTATATAGTTCGCTGGTGATGATTCTCTCTCGCTCACGATCGCTTCGTATACCGTGGGTGGCTCGGGGAGCT
Source organism: Temnopleurus reevesii (assembly GCA_036244855.1). Lineage (NCBI taxonomy): Eukaryota > Metazoa > Echinodermata > Echinoidea > Temnopleuroida > Temnopleuridae > Temnopleurus > Temnopleurus reevesii. The sequence goes on along the minus strand of BQKZ01000417.1, from coordinate 102,408 downwards.
CGTTCAACATTACCCGGCAAAACACAAAGAAGGCTGTACGTCAGTGACCAGCGATTGATGGGGAATCGTGCCCGCTGATTGGATACGCGTTCCGGTCAAGTCCCGGTCACTTTGCGATATAATCAATGAGCTATGACGTCAACGCAGCTACGATTTCCGACACTCCTACTTTTAAATATATCCACTCCCCCTTTTCTCTTTCTCTCGTTTTCTCTCCTTCTATCTCTCCCCAACTCTTCTTCAATTTGATGTACAGCGAATTCATTTGCGGTTGTAGTTTGTTGCGGTGGGTATTATTGAAATTGTGGATGTAGATTGTCAACAATAAATAATCATATTTAATATATATATCTCATCAAACGGGATGTTTATGGGTGAAATAAATTTATTTTTCTAGATTCACGTTACGCATGCCTGTACATTGTGTTACCCAACATAACAAAAATCAACCTGTGTAGGTTTGAGGGTACACAAGTATAGGTGAGTGTAAAGCGCGTTTGTAAATCATGAATTTTACATCTAAATTGTATACGAGCTTGGATTAAAGGCCTTTCTCAATCACAACTAGTGATAAAAAAAAAAAAAACACGTCCATATTAAAACCAGCTAGGCACAACGAATCCATTATCTTCTATTCTGATAATGGGTTTTTTCCGTCTTTCTTTTTAATTTTACGGCACATATCATCATTTTTGTTTCAGAAATGGCTGTAATTCAGTTTAAAAGGAGTAGATAAATAAATTAATTAAGATAAACAAAACATAATAATTTAGCATAATATAAGCATTATTAACAATCAAAATATAAAGATTTAAATATTATCTTGCCTTCCCGAATACGTGTATCTTTGGTAGCGCGGATAATCATCATTTTATAAGGAAAGGTTGATAATATTGTGATGGCTGTTATGTTATAACTGCATGATGGTTAACAAAAATGTGTGGAATATTGTTATCGGAAAATCGCATAATCTAGCTTAACACGAGCTAGTGTTTGTTGGACAAATATTAGTCATACAAGGCTTTTTATATTGCATGGAGACCAAGCAATCAAACTTTGCAAGTGCGTGACACAACTTTTGGTTGAGGACAATTACGTAAACAACTCATAAAACAACCAGAGCGTCCTAACATTTCCCCAATAAAACTCCAATATCAATAATTGTTTTTAATTTGGCGAATGTTACTGGATTGGTTTTAAATATGATTCTTAAATCTAATATAGCATGATCCAATCAATGCAACGATTTAAATATTATCACAATGGTACCGCAGATTTTTAATTGAATTTTATAATTTTCATAATAATCTCTTGTTATATGCCCACTCATTTAAACGGTCGTTTCCCCCAAAATAATTCCACACCATTCGTGTTTTTTAATATAATGAATTATCAAGGACAATCTATTTCAATTATTTATTATACATTATACAGATCAGTGAAAATTATTTAAGACAATGACATAAACGTACAAGTTCACCCACCATTTCACAAGCCACAGTATATCATATCTATATACAAAAAAAATATATACAGTCGTAACGTGTTTAACATATTGTTTTCATTACCACGGCACTATTAGTTGCTGATTTTTTATATTTCGATTTCAAATATCAAATTCAAAATGACAAGTCCTGAAGAAGTGGTCTAAAACTGAAGCATGATAATTACACCTGTACAATTCATCCTTGCCCTTGTAAGTTACATTTATTTTTTAATAATAATATAATATTTTCGTATAGCACCTTTCAAGAATATTAACTGATGAACATGACATTCTTAAAAGTTGTAGCAAGTGAGATTGCCTTATCAATTATTGTGAAAATAACATTTTCCACGCCCTGGCAGCCCAACTGCATGTCTTAATTAATCATTATTTTCACTAATTCTTGGATGCTGTATCTTTTACATGTACTGTAATTGCTTCGTGTTGTATTTGCCGAATAAATAATAACAATGATAATTAATAATAACATTAGCCTATACAAATTGAGAGGGTTTTGCGAACGACAACAAAGCAACAACAAACCAATTTAAAGGAGCATCACATTCTCTTGGAGACAATATGAACGCTTTTCAGTTGCTCAAGGTGTACGATGTACGTTGTGGGGGTGAACATTAACCATTATTGGTTCATTACGTGTGCAGACCTACCATACTTGTTTACAAGCACATTACCTGCGTGCATGTGAGACAAATTCTGCTCCAGAATACCTTATTGACAAAACTACACCTGCAATTGTTCTTTAGATCTCTTCTGCGGTCTTTAAGAACACATCTGTCCCTCTTACTCAAGAAAAGAAAAAAATCGTTCGCACCCCTCCTCTCCCCCTCCTCTCCTCTCCCCGATCGATTTCATAACGGGGGAGAATAAAGGACCTGGATTTCCCCTGTTATTACGATCTATTTATTGTCCGGAATCTTTTGTTAACAGGCGATGGGTTGATAGATTAATAAAGCCGTTTAATATCGATCTGGGCAGTGTGGTCAAGGGAGGTATGGCCATGGTGATGGTCAGAAGTAGGTTAGCCCAATCTCCTTGGTTAATAGCCTGTCAATTTCAATCAGATTGCACTGACCATAATGATTTGCGCTGCACCATCACACGACATTAATGTATCGAATAGAACCGTTCTGTGCATGGTGGAATAACCATACTGATAACCCTACAGAGTCAAATTATGCCAAATTTTAAGCATACAAACACACAAGAGTGATGAAATAATTCTGAATTTGATTTATGTATGTTTAATTTCAGTTTTCCCAACAATGGTGGGGGGTACCAAACTGCACCTTACGATCTTCCAATATATTAGTCAGGTGGCAGCACCCCCCCCCCCTGCCACTGATTAATCTCAATAAAGGCGATGTAATGTACCTTAGATAACAGTAACATTTGAAGAAAAAAGAAGAAATAGGGCAACAAGAAAAAGATGTGAACTTAAACATTCTTGCACGATTTCGTCATATTTTCAATACATGAAAAGAACACCACAATTCCTGGTAGTATTAAATCGAAATTGTGATATCATTGTCAAAACATGTTTAATGTTCAAGAGGATATCCTTAATAAACATCTCCGTCACGATATGCTAGAAATAAAATGTAACCCCCCCCCCCCCC
>BQKZ01000417.1:78187-95234 GCA_036244855.1 Temnopleurus reevesii | reverse complement strand
GGGGGGCTTGCAGCCACTATTTATTTAAAAAAAAATGATATGTGTAGTCTGAAGAATATCAATTCACAGCCCCTCCCCCTTTTTATCAAACGTTCCACTCGTTGTCTGCTTGTATCGTTGATCAGCTTGCTTGCTGCGGCTGGATCGGTGCATATTGATGTTTAGTTCGTGCTAGAACCTTCTAATAATAAACTTTAATGTATTAATTTCCAATTTTTTTAAATTCATTCATACATCCAAATTTATGTTGAAAACCAACATTTAAAGTTTCCATTCACTGTAAATTACCAGGTGCTCATCCTATCAATTAAAGGGGGACTTAAAATATTACAAGAAGATAGACTTTCGGGGCGGGGTGAACAATGAGGGAGGCTACAGAAGTACCGGCCACCTAAAAAAAAGGTCTTCTCTGGAAATAAAGGGGGTAACTTCGGGGGTAAATGGAACCGTTTGGGCTGCCAATAGGGGCCCTGTGATCCATTCTACCCCTTATTACCCCTTTGTCTGAAACACAAATATTTAAAAGAAATAGTCTGGACATCGGGGATCCATGAGAGGGCGCCATTGAGGGGTGCATGACGGTGTGTAAAATACTGTACTAGGGGTGGGGATGCTGAAGACCGCACGTCATTAAATAAAATTATGTCAGATATTTATATAAAATTGCCCATAATCTAGCCATAATTTTCATGAGCATTAAGAAGAACTATTGGTGGTTGGTGATTGGTGATAGTATTCATAAGTGTAGGATAGTTACGTTAGGGATAACTACATGTATCGTATAGTCTTTTATCTTAACGTCGTGGATCCCATTGGAAATAAGCCTTGTCGGCTTTTATGTGTGATCCAGTCATGTACATGATGTATGTTGCTACTGACGAATAAATCAAATCAAATCAAATCAAATCAAATCAAAGAGTACCATGAGATGGCAGTAATCGGTCCAATGAAAACCACCCATCATATTTCTTGAAGATGAATACAAATAAGATGATCTACTAAAACTTCAAGTCTGAATGTTATTGTTCTTAACATTTCTTTTTGATGATTTGTATTTTTTACTTTTTAGGTTTTTTTTTACACACAAGTGAATGGGGATGGAATAAGTGTTGTGGGGTCTAAACAGCAGGTTAATTCTGATGTAAGAAGAGGGTTTCCTTGCTTTAGTTAGATGCATATTGTAGGGGGCAAGGGGACGCAGATCCCTAGCACCTCTCCCCGTTCTTAACTTAATTCTGAAATTAAAAAAAAACATGACTCATTGAGCCCTCCCCTCAAAAAACGGGCAATGGAAAACGAATGGCTCAGCCCCTCCCATCTTGAAAACCTTCCAGTGAAATGGCTCAACAAATAAACACACATACAGACAAACAAGCAAACATTTACCCCCAAAAATGATAAATCATAGTAAACAAACAAACAAACGCATTAATATTATGAATTGAATTATATAGCATCTAATAACGCCAACCAAGATTTTTGAAAATTTGGGCTGACAAGGTACAAAGCAAAGGGCAACAAAGTGGACTTGTTTGTGAAAATGTTTTCAGCGCTCACAAGATAGATAGGCGCCCACAAAGCTGGGATAAAACACGGATCTCAACTTAATCCTGAACTAAAAAGTACGGGAGGGCAGTGTTCTCTCTCCACCCGACCAACCCGTGATGAAAACTAGATTTATCCATGACTCACTCATTAGCTTTAATCCTCAAAAAGATCGCAATATCAAAATTCATGTTCTGCCATTTTTCCATGCATGAAGAATTCATCGGGCCGAGCAGACGTAAATCTAATCCAAAATCGGAATTCCGTTCGACATGAAATCTAATTCGTTTGTTTTCGCACTTTTGCAGTATGATGATTATTATGCGATGAGGTATATTAAAAGCAGGGACAAGTCACATTGCAATGAAATTAAGTTTCCATTTATGTTGAAGTGAAGAGAAGGATATTTTATATGAGAGAGTTGAGCCCGTCGATGTCATGAAATAATCATCGGAGGTGCTTAAAGCCGTAGCAAAATAATGAAGCTAATTCGGAAAACATGATAATAAATGGGGGTCTGCAAAATCGCAATATTGCCATAACGTGGTATTAAGTGTGAAATAACAAACGTGTTTGGAAACGATACAAGCTGGCTGTTGAATATTACATGTGAGATTAGATAACTTATGAGAGTTAATGAAATTGAAATGCTTCGATGAAACTGCCTCCCGATGACTCTTTATTTGGATTTTAGGGGGAGAATGTTATTCCAGGTTACAAATAGCACCCATGAACTTTGATTCTTATATAGAACAAAAATAAATCACAATGAAAATGAAAACAAATTAAATCATGAACAAAGTATTCAAAATTTATGGTATCATTTTTTTTTTGCAATGACCGATTCATTGAAAATAATTTTCTTGCTTTATTTTCCATCTCCTCCCTCTTCCTCTTGTTGTGGTAGTTGTCGCAGTTCTTCTTCTCATTTCTCCTCCTTCTCTTCTTCTTTTTTCTTCATCTTCTACTTCTTTTTCTGCTTCTGGCCTCTTCCTCCTTTTCTTATCCTTTCTTACTCGTCCGCCTCCTCCTCCTCTTTCTCCCTCTTCTTCATCTTCATCTTCTTCTTCTTCTCCTCTCCTTCTTCTCATTATTATTATTATTATTATTATTATTATTATTATTATTATTATTATTATTATTATTATTATTATTATTATTATTATTATTATAATCATTTATATTCTGCTTCTCTCTTTCTCCATCTACCAATCCATTCCTACCTTCTTTCAATCAAAGTACCATCATTCATGGATAACATACCAACTGCTTATTCATATTCCCACCAAATCTAATCCAACAACAGACGATAGAAATATTTCAAATTCATCGGCAAAGATGACCTAAATAATGGCGCCATATTTAGACGTATATTCCGCCACAGACTGTATGAAGAAAGCATATGAAAATGTATGTGCTTTCACAGATCATGAATACTGCACATATTGTGAAAAGGGGATGACATACGTTTAGAAAGAAACACTTTTCCTACCGTTTCACCCACTTCTTTCGCGAATGAATGGGAACATTTCTATTTATTAATCTTTTCATCCAACAGACGTCATCAAGCCCCATGCCTTTACACCTTTCACCAGTTCTCATTGAAAAGAATGATGTAGCTAATATCAGACGCCATAATACGGATCGGAGTGACGCCAATATATGTCCTTGTATTGAACAGTGATGCTACAGATTGCTTTACCCCATTAGGTATCATATCTATTATCTTGTTGAACATGCATGAAAAACCTTGACAATTTTTTAAGCTTTTAAAATATCTTCAACTTTTAAGAGAGAAAGTTTTATCGGAACCATTCAAGTTAATGCAAATGATCTTATTCAGATGTTATGGTTGAAATGATATTTTCAGTACCTTAGGCAAACAGGAAAGGAATAAAAGGGGGCTCTATTATATTTCTGTAACGTCTTACTGATACTGGTGTTGTTGTGTAACTTTGGTGGCTGGAGAAGGTATTGGTATGCAAATATAGGGTACAGGGTCAAGGGGCTGGGTAGCCATGGTCAGGCCAAGAGCCATGGGCCGAGTTGGCAGTGGCCTTTGCTCCAAAATTTGTTGTTCAAATATCGTTTTTACTCATGTAATGAGAGCACCAATCTTTGTACGTTTGTTCAATTTTATTATTTTTTTTTATTATTTTTATTATGTACAAGAGGAGGTGGGTTGTCAGTTCACCGGTAGAGCGTAATGCCGGCCTCCATATTTTTTTTTTCAACTTCAGATTTTATACAGTTTCGTTTGGTCGTTGGGATATTCATATAATCTTGAGAAAGTTGGGCAAAAGTTTGCCCAATACTATCCACAATGGATAAATCATAACAAATGTGAGCAAAATTCACCATAGGTTGGACATATTTTTCCATCAATATTAACTACATACGAACAAAATCCGGCGTGGACAGTATGATTTCCATTGTTGGGTAAACGTTTGCCAAATATTTAGTACAATTATATGTGTCCCTGGAAATATTTCCCCTATGCAACAGGGGGGGGGGGGGTTATAAACTATAGGAAATTAAAATGACAATCTGCCATGACGACTTCCAAACGGAGAAACTCTAATCTTGCGTGGGTAATAAATGGGGCCTGTAACGGAGGCGAGGGGATAGCATAGCAAAACATCAATGTGAAATGATATATCCGTCATGTTATCTTATGAAAGATAACTGATGACTCATACCGTAAGGGTAGCATCTCAAGTTAGGAACGAGAGTCATTACAAGTCCCGCTAATGACTGCTTGTCCTAGAACCCCACACCGTATGCCAGCGGGCATGGCGGGGAAGAATAACAGAAACCATGTTGATTCTTCATAACATTTTCAACATTTTTGCTTTCTCACGCGACTCATGAACGTCATGCTATCTTGCTGTTTTATGTGTCTTTTGGTGGCGTGTTTTTGCTTCCTATCCAAATCCGCGCCTCACTCTTATTTTCAACAGCTTCCGCTATCTCCTTTTCCCTTCTTCACTTATCTTCATTTTCTCCATCACAATCTCCTTTATCAAATTCCTCTGCACTAAAAGAAGAAAACAGCAACATTGCAGCTCTAATACCCGCTCACACTATCCGATGTTTAGTCCATGTAACCGGCGTTTATAAAGTGAATATTCTGGTAATACTAATGTGGTATGGCACTCTGACTGTCTTCCCGTCAATTTTATTGTCGTGATCTATTTACTTGGCTAGAAAAAGTCCGCAAAATATTTGGTTGTTTGTGGGAAAGCGTGAATGGGGGTAGTATGCAAAGAAATGCAATACATTTCCAACATAAAGGTTCGATCTTGAATTTTGCAGATTTTTGGTACGTACGAAATTATTCTGACAATACGATATAAACTTCCCAAAACTTAAGTGGGCCATGCACAAACAATAGAACCGTACGCCGTGTATTAAACTGTGCGGACACAACAATCGCAAGCCAGTCCCGAATTGAATAGCATTGCAAAGGACCATTGAATTTGCGTTCGACTTAATTTTTCGAAAATAGTTTATATCGTGTTCTGTATATTTCTCGCCGTCCACCCCCCCCCCTCCCCCCATAATTGAAATTTTGCGGCCGATTAAAGCTTTTAGAGAAGGTTTAACCTTCGGCACCGGATAACAAGAGTAGTGTGAGATGGAATATCAAAATAGACACCGTGTATAAATAGAAGTTAACGTAGATGACACAGAGAAACAGAAAAAAGAGGATCTTAGTAAAAAAAAAAAAAAAAAAAAAAATCAGCAGAAAAAAATATAAAAGAAAGACTGGGACGTTAAGAGGAAAAAGAGACAGGAATTCTTTCCGGTAGATGTGTATTATAGCTGACGGGATTGCTTTCAAAATAGGGTTGATGAGACAGGAGGGCAACACATCTTAGTCTAGTTTAAGCAGTCCTTCAAATAGCAGTCTAGAGAGGCAACACGCTGAGAGAAAGATCTTTTAAAGGGTGCTATACTTATCTCGTATTTTGGTATCTTTGATACTTGCTGAAAGGTTCCAATGCTCCTGAAGGAATCATTAATAGGGTTCATAAACGCATAGAGAACATTGTGAGAGGGTTCAAAGAGAAAGATTTTATTTATTGGAGAAAAATATCGAAATTGCGTCTTTTATCTAAGAGCACATTGGCACAATCTATATCAACATTTTCTCACAACTGCTATGTCCCTGCTAACTGTTATTTAAAAAAAAAACTCTCGGATTCTTTTAATGTCAAGTATTTTGATGAAACATGTCTGCTTCCGTGCAAACACCGATTGTCACAACCATATGAAATTTTATACAGTCACGAAATATGCTATCGAGTTCATCTCTGTTTGTTAGGGTCTGGACGATGAGGCTATTCCGTTGGCGCTATGCACGCTTACAGCAGTAAGTGTGGATGCATCGCATTTAATGTGCATCAGGGTCTGGACGATGAGACTAGCCTCTTGGCGCCACACACGCTTACAGCAGTAGATGTGAATGTATCGCACATCGCGTGAGAGCGAAATCCGAGTTTCCTCAATGGGACGTCCTATACCGCACCCGGGAAGGAGTGTAAGGCAAGCTTACCAAAACAAATCCACTATACCACTCGCACACCGACACATACTCACAAAAACCCAAGCACTCACTCATCCTCAATGAGACACACGCACGCAGACACACACGCATACATATAGAAACATATATACAAAAACACACCTACACATACACACACATACACACGCACCTATGCAATCACTTACAAAAACCCACGCACTCACACCTGCACACACACATACACCTACACACACACACACACACACATAAACAATAAAACACTTCATCAAATATGCATCTACCCACCATTATTCACACATGATCACACACATATATAGACACACATACGCACACGCACACTCACATTATAAAATACCAACATCTGACATGCAAGGTCAAGAATGGGATACATTCTTATGGGGTGTTGCTTAAATCAACTGCAAATCAACTGCAACTTTGCAAGTTGTAACGCGCATTTTCATTGGCGCAATGTATGCGCATTTAACAAGACGCGCATGAAACAATGATTTTGATTGGCGCGTTCCGATCAACTGCAATTTGCGATCTATTGCAACTTTTGAACAACACCCCCTTAGACGCTATCTTAGAATATCAAAAGTTGTTGTTTCGGCCTAAAAGATCAAATTTGAAGTGCAGAACTGAACCCTGATGTGTATCCATGCGATCCCAAGTACTGTGTCCAATTTAATGTTACTTCGAAAAAGAGGCACAGACCCCAAGCACTTGAACATGAGGATGTGTTGATGCACGTATAGCGTGGCACTGCCTTACATATATATCCTACTTGCTTTTCAATTCCAAAGGCATCGTAATTTTCCACCTCTCTGTTGATGCATGTTGGTTCTCACCTTAGGTACATTCGAACTCCCCAATCAGGAAATTGTTTTAAAGTTAGCTATTCGTACACATGCACACTTTAAACGTGCAATCAAAATAATTGGGGGACACCTTTTTGATGTAATGTTGCAGCTTTTGGTTGAAAATTTAAACTAAAAAGGTATGAATCTCGCTCAAAGGATTCGAACCCGTACCTCTGAATATGTGGGATTGCTAGGTTCTAGCCTATCCGATCGTGCCACGCTCCCTGAATGTTGCCACTTTTCGAGCTCCGCCACAGGTTACACCTTTTCGCGAAGATTTCCTGTCCTTGTGCACCTTTTTTTTTTAGTGTGTCGAATGGATGTTTGAAATAGTTGATTTTATTCAACTGATGAATGAACATTTTGTTGCCCAGTATTTACGTAAGACACGATATGTCTACGTATATTTAAGTCGAATGCAAATTCAATGCTCCTTTGTAATGCTATTCAAATCGGAACCGTTTGTGATTGATGTGTCCGCATAATCCAATACATGGCGTACGGATCTATTGTCCCATGACCCACATTATTTTACGGAAATGGCTCATAATAGCTCATAATATAGTATTTTCGTGTTGTGAACGTTTTTCCGATTATCTTTTTTTTAAAGAATGTTAGAGATGTACCATTGAAAGATATTCCACAAACCGATATTTATCTGTGTATAGAGAGAATAAAGCGATATTCAACGATTTACAAGCTCGACCATTTTCTTGACACACTCTAAACAGGGTATTGATCACGTGGTTTGCCACGAGTGGCACCTCCAGGTCACGTGGTTGTGAGAAAGCGCGCCAAAGCGATTAGTTGGGACACTTCCTCACAGCTCGGTGGCGTCATTAAGAAGAACCGATACCTGACATCGCTTCCCAGATCGATACCTCATTATGGCGTTTGACAGAAGTTACATTATTGCGTGTCTTGTGAGAGCCTTTTGAGAGGCACTCCATGACCTAGATAAACAGAAAACATCAAACATTAAAACAAAAACTTTTCCTTAAACAAATTTACATGACACAATTACTGTAGGACTTATCAATAATGTCCCGGGGAAATAAATTGTTGGTTCTTGGCTGTACCGGGAATGTTTCGTTTGCTTGGAAATTTACAGTATGAGTGTAAACTTCTGTTTTGCGAATTTCTCTTATCTGGTTTCAGGATAAACGATTTTATAGATGATGAAATAGATTGAATTTCGATAAATCCACTTTAATTGAAATTTTGATAGATTGTATGCATACATCTGTACTTAATTTCACAGAAGGTACTAAATCTCGTATCAATTCTAAACTATTTATCATATTCCACTTGTACGAATTTAACATCCACTCACAATAACAATTATGAATTCTAATATAACTATTCATCTATGAATGTTGTGCTACTTAAATAATAACATATTCAATAAATATTCAACATATTCAATAAACCCGTACAATGGTATGTATCTTAAAAATCTATATACATACTTTATCGCGCTCTTTTTATTATGTTCTCCTTTATTGCATCTGCTTTGGATTATTATTTTCCCTCTTTTCCACTTTTTAATTCTCTCCCTGGACCCCCATTTGCTCTCCCTTTCTCCGTCTCGCCAAATAAACTTGCACGACATGAAAGCCATTACTGTATTTTCAAATATTGCATTTTTTATCATGTCACAGGCGACCTGTTTCATACAAAGCAAAACAATACACTACTCGGGATAATACCGCCGTAACAATACACACACAGCCCATTAGAATGGAATGAATCAGTGCGTACAATAATGGGCAAACTAAATCACAATCGAACCATTTTCAACTGAATAAACTCTCGTCTCTACGGTAGCCGGAGGAGGAGGAGAGGAAAAAGCCGATTTAATTTCAAAAGAAAATAATAATGTCATACATTGATGCTATTTGAAAGCTTTAGAAAAGTGATTACACTAATGACATCTAGGGCTGAATGTATGGGTATTGTATTCAGTATCGCGATTTGATATCAGAGTCTATACTCAGTAGTAATTCGTCTCGTATAATAGTATGACGTTTTTAGGACCCGTTCTCTAGGGATAAAGTTACATAAAAGAATCAGGTATTATGTTTCAAGCAATTATCTTTCGAACAATGGTCATGTTAAAAGGAGCGGACATACACACTGTGAACTAAAGAGACAAAGGCCTGGGACAAAGTAAACAACTTCCATCTCAGCATTACCAGTAGCTAGATGGACACAAACGGAATTTCCATCCTTCTTATTCTGTGGAACATTGTTGAACAAGAGTCGCAACTGGGACTTTTCTGAGTGATCATGAAGCTATTGTGAAAGGTTGAATGAAGTCGTTTACCTTGTCCCAGTCTCTTGCCCCTCCTGCACACAGTGATTAAGAATTGGATTCAAATAATGCTTGTGCCATGAGCACCGAAAGGTGGACCTGTGCGCTATACAAGTAGCCACTATTATTATTATTATTATTATTATTATTGTGCCGTTTGACGATCAGTGTACTTCCTTCGTACTATTAAAGCCCTGGTCACATAGGACCCCGGAACTAAACATGCACGATTCATGCCGACTCTTTGTTAATTCACAGTTAACTGCCTAAGAACAACGAGTCGGGGAGAATCGTGTTGCTTCCGGCGCCCTATGTGACCGGGGCTTTAACAACGTAAAAAACATACTGGCTGTATAGGTTTTTCCCATCAAATTTCTTGCTCTCAAGCAATTATAGCAAACGATCATTCATTTTCACAAAAATCCCGTACACATCCTACGCATTGTGCGCGAAATCAGAAGGACGAAAGTAATTTTTTTAATAGTTTGAAATTAATTGGGAAAACCTACACTTTGAATTATCGTTATCATGATTACTATTGTGCGGCATATCTTAGGGTCAACATATATTTTCATTACGAATGTTGGACTATTGGTCAATAGAGTGTGGCGAAACAAAAGTATTTTTGTTTACTTTTAAATTATTGTTCTGCAAGGAATCCTTTTCAAATTTCATTGCAATACGAGAATGTATAGGTAAAGACGAAATAATACGATTTTTTTTACTCGAATGTGCATGATCATCTCAATTCGTACACAAAAAGATACATCTTTGACATTTCCCAAACTCTCGTGTTCAAACTACGAAGGCTCTCAAAACAAATCTATTATACAAATAAGCATTCCACTATTGTCAACACGTTCAAAACTAACTCGTAAAAGTCAATCTCAGTACTGTTTCTCAACTGTTTCTATTTCTACATCTGGATGATAATTGCCAATTAGGGTAGATGGATCATCGTAAATAGGGTAGTCAATTAGCAACATTTTCCTGATTTTAATTCCACATGCTACTTCATTATCTCCCACAACCGAGACCTTTTTTTTTATTAACTTGAATATTCCAACAGATGACTTCTGTAAATCCTGACACTAATGCAAATATATCAAGACCGTTTTATATTGCAAAAGGGTCATTAGAAAGTCTTTACACCCTATAAAGGACGAGTAAATGTTTGCTCCAGAATCAGGGATCGTGAATTTTGTTGGGTGATATTGCATAGTTTCTGACATAAATGATTAACATGTATGTTCCTTTTTTCAGCCCAGCCTTTAACATGTTCAATACCGTATAGAAATTCATTCGTAATCAAGGCCAGTCATCATCCACAAAACTATAACTAACTTCTTTGTATTTGTTTAAACAATTCGTAGTAAATAATATAAAATAGATAATATCAACATGAACAAATCATCACTATCGGTTTGGCAGACAATATGTTGTTGGGATTGGGGTATATTTTTGCCCGATTATTTTGATTAGATACAAAAAAGATAGATTCGTCAACAGACCAACTCTACGAGTTTTAAGATCCTTTACAGTTGATACCATTGCTTGCATCGTAAAACAAAATTGTCATAACAGCACGAAAAAGTCCTATGGTAATAAAGGCTTTTTCCTTTTGCGTTATAGTTGATGTTGAATCTTTCGTGAGTAAAGAGTAGTTCCAATTTATATCTGACAGTAATTGTGTTGGTTTGCCATTTTGGAGAATACATTTGTTTGCGTCTGATGAGGAAACAATGTGTGAAATTAGGTCTCACTGGAGATAATCAGACATCGTTAAATCTTTCTCCCGCTGCTAATGGCAACAAAATCGAAATCTTGGGCAAATTATCTCTATCGCAATGACAGTTAATGCCGTTAATGAGTATATACTTTCGTACTGATGCATTTCGTTGTCCAAAAACAATCTCCTATATATATAAACTTCTACGATCATGATACTTGATATTAAATTATACACAACCATAAATATGCATCTAAAGGAATACCGTTCGAGGGAGGAACTCTCCTATATTACCAATAAGCAATAAATGATAATTAATTAATCATCTCTTGAAACACATTTAGACACCAAAGGTTCTGCAGAGTAATCAATTTAAAAAGTTGATTAACAAGATTTAGACGAAAAGTTAATCCTAACGGCACTTTTGTTCTGAGTATTCTTTAAATACTGGAAACAAGCAGAAAGATCTATAGAAACAAAACCTATAGTGAAAATCTTGTCAGAATTTTGAAGCTAATGTACACAAAGTGGGAATTAATTCATAAGGAGGAGAGGGAGGAGAAAGAGGAGGGAATAAGGAAGAGGAGGAAGAGGAGGAAGAAGAAGTAGAATAAAAGAGGAATTATAGAAGAAGAAGAGGAGGAAGATGAGGGAATGAGGAGGATGAGGAAGAAGAAAGCAGGAAGAGGAGAAAAAGTAGAAGAGAGGAGGAAGAGGAGGAAGAAGATGAAGAGGAGGAGGAAGAAGAAGAAGAAGAAGAAGAAGAAGAAGAAGAAGAAGACGAAGACGACGAAGAAAGGGAAGAACATAGTGATGAACAACAGCAGAAACAAGAACAGCAAGTGTGGATCGAGCTGGGTTAAATGACTGTGCCACTTCCTGTGGATGTTCAACATTGTGAGGGTAATGTGTTGGATTTCATGAGCCAATTACTTACAGATCTATGCGTCCTTGTTGTTAAGGGTAAAGACTTTCCAAGGTAGTTTTCACCTTATTTCTGAAAAGGGAGAAAATACGCTTCGTATTAAAAGATTCATCTTCTGTTGGCAAGCAACGTGGCTGTTTGTTTTTCCATAATATTTATATTATTACGAAGCATAATGTTTGAGTCTTGTGATGTCATGTGTGGAGGAGAATGAGCCCCTCCCCATTGTAATACGTAGACAGGTAGAGGCGTGAAAGATTAAGGTAACGGACCACAAATCTGGTTTGTAAGCCTGAGGGGAGGTGCAATTTATGCTATTAGGGGTTCCCGAATACCAGCATGGATGGAAAAATGAATGCTATAAAATAACACTTTCATACGGGAAAATCGTCTGACAATGTCATTTTTTACTCACCAGTTCACCGCCTTATATTTCTATTTGTCTATTTTTTTTATCTTACGTAACACATATAGAATTTTCTACTGAGTGTTTTTGTTCCACAGTTTCAACCTTTATTTCAGGGTCATGCAAGTCATACATTAAAAAGTTATCCCTAATCACTACCCTAGGGCCATAGAGCAATCTACCTCCTGTCTCTCTCTTAATGCTCAATTCCAAGGCAGCTTTTGTTTTACTATTGTCATCCTTCGCAAATTAATGTTTTTTAACCATTTTTAAATGCTTTTTTAAACACAAATTATTTGTCCTTGCCATTATGTTCGTTTCCCTCAATTCCTTTCTTTCAGTTTCACGAAGTTTATTCTTTGAATACTGAATATCTTGCCCTCTGCCCTTCTTTGACAGAAATCTATCTGTCCACACAACCCACGCCAAACAGTAGAAGTCTTGTATTGTCAACATGGTCAGTGCAACACAAGATCACGACACCTCGACTCTGGGGCCCTGATTCTATATTTTTCACATTGTGCCATGCATTTAAAAACATGTAAATGAAGGCGAGATATTTTGAGAGATTTCCAGGCAGATTAAACCGTAGCTTCGGGCTTGGAAGAACGATTATTCAGTTGGTCGGTTGTCAAGGGGTGTCTGCCGTCGTGTTGGCGCCGAGGCAAGCGGGGAAGGCGGGCCCAGCTAAAGGTAGCACTCATTTCTACAGCCGTGTACTATTCACTTCTTCAGAATTCGAGCCTTGTGTGTAACTTAATTTTCTCACTTTTCCCTCTTTTTTGTGACCCGGAAAGATGTAAGAGGGCAGAGCAAATGTTTTCTCAACGATTGAATTATGATATCCCTCCGAATTGTTCTTGCGGATCCAGATGAGAGCAAAATCTGGAAATCTGGTCGATTTACGAAAAAGGGCATACAATATGAATGAAAGTGAATCAGTGATCTTTTGCTTGTGCAAAGGGGGTTCTAAAATAATTTCTAAATATGTGCATTTGAATCATAAATGACCTGAAGAAAACAGACAATATATAAAATGTTCTCATACAAAAATAATTTTGATTTGTCCTACTTGAAAATACATTACTATTTCGATTCTCTTTTAAAATTGTAATGATTGTAATTAATTAATAAATTGGACGGTTCCTTTAAAAAGTACTTAATCGTATTGTACGTTATAATACTTGTTTTGTTTAATGTTAAAGAATTCAAACACCCTAACAGACAGTTTTGTGAACACCGCCCCTGGGGAGCGCGGTGTAGCCTCATTCGCTTAGCTACACGGCCTTGCTAGGTCGAGAGGGGATCGGTTTCACCAAAGTGACCACAAGTCACGAAGGCGCCAAAATAAAGAATTCGATGACATGAGGCGGCTTGTATCGATGAGGGTAACCGATACTCCGGAGACATTCAGGCAATCGATACGTTTGGAGCTGTTTATCTACAACCATCCACACTTTCATAATACTGACAATGCACGACATTTTGACGTGTTTATTTTTTGGATTATTTCTTCATTTACAACTCATATTCGATATTTTTATCTATGCAAAGGTTTTTTTTCTAGTATGTTTACTTCGAAGTGTATTTTGACTTGTTTATTTTTTTTTAGATTATCTCTTCATTTACAGCTCATCTTCAATATTTTATCCATGCAAGGAGTGTGTTAACTTCGTAGTTTATTTATATGCGGTTGTATTATTTCTTGTAGATATCACAAATATCCCAATGTGTTTTGTAACAACCTGTATGTATGAAAGTGATATTCTAAACATGACGATTAAATTGCAGTATACAAGGAAGAATTTACCCGCTAAGACGAATGACATTAATTATATAATATTGCATAATATATTTTTGGTCTACCACAATGATCTTTTTTTTTATATCCATGTACTCCTAAATCATTTATTTCGATACCATGCAGGAAGTGAATATCAATTACAAAATTACACTGAATAATTAGGAAAGTAAGATATATCATTGCCTTTTAACTCATGTTGTTAAACTCAACTACACGTAGTATGATTAAGCAGGCACTTCGCAGTATCAGATTATTAGAATGTTGATGGATAGTAGTTTTACTAGACTTTTATTCTTCTGTTGGTATTAGAAATATAGAATAGTAAAATGTAGTCAATACAACGTTTTTGATGATGTTATAACTGCGACATGTGAAAGTATTAAAGGTGATCTATTAAGCGCTGAAGGCCGACTCACATATTTGAGTTTTTTTTTCCTGCATCGGCCGAAAGTGTTTGACCATTAAAAACGCTCCCAAGACGCACAAAGACGCAGGTCATAAGGTAGACTGACGTTCAACGTACGCTCCTTGAGCCAAAGCCGAACGTCTGTCCACCGTCTGATCAGCNTACCTGGTTCCAGTAGTCAATGGGTTAAACATGATCTATTGGCCCTAAAATGGGGAGGATGGGGATACCCGTCCTGTTTAAGCCCCGGTCACATAGGACCCCGGAAGCAACACGATTCACCCCGACTCGTTGTTCTAAGGCAGTTAACTGTGAATGAACAAAAAGTCGGGGTGAATCGTGTTGCTTCCGGGGTCCTATGTGACCGGGGCTTTAGCGAATGAAACATCTCATCATCCTTTGATGCATGTCCTTACAATTCATCCTTGTTTTCATTAATTGACGGGAGGCAAATTGTATAATGATAAGGGGAAATCCCTACATAGCAACAACTCGAACAGCATCCTCTTAAAATAAGTATTCTCTAGATGAACTCGTCTCAATGAATGTGTGACTTTTGTGACAGTTTCGTGCAACAGTGTTTTTTCATTAGCCACTGTCACTTGTTGAACATAGGGATTTGGCGAAGGGGAGGGAAAGCATCCTTCTCACCCGGTAGTGTACTCCGCCTTCTGCAACGATCAAAGTGAAAAGATCACGGAATCCACCGTGCGACTTATATTGGCACCTTTCAACAAGCCAACTCTAAGAGATGTATGTGTGTATGTCTATGGATTGGTGCATTGGCGGGGGTTTAGACTGTGGTTCGTACGCCAAGCCGAGTCGGTAACAAGCTGGCGCCAGCGCGGAGGCCCGGCAAGGCGAATACAGACTTAGCGACGGCAAGACACCCACTACGTCCCAATACTCACGGTTTTTAGTTTCCCAATCGCCCTTTTTGGCGGCAAGTGGGAAAGACGGGGGATTTGGCGGGGAGACAAGGGACCTGAAAGCCTCCACTCTGTGATTGCAAGCCGGCGAAAGATCGCGGGAAAATTGGAAATTATATGCGTGCGAAAAGATGTGGGCTGAAGAAGATGATGTAAGTCATGCATCTATGATCAATATCTCGAGATGGAATGATCATCCCATAGCATAACATACAAGCATCAACATTAAGGTGTTAAAGAGTGATGTCGATGATGCCGATTTGTGCAAAATGAAAGTATTTTCAAAACATGATTTAGACAAGAGGGTGAGACACAACAAACTATACTTTTCAAAGTTACTTTTTACCCGTAGCTAACGTTCAAATGGAATGTTAAATAAACATAAAACAATAAAAAAAAATATCGTGAAAGTTAAAAACTCCCAAGTTATATCAAGTGTCGTTATTCAACAGGTCCTCGGGTTGGATGGCGCCAAAGTATTCTACTCCAAGATCAGACGCATGGCCATGATGTGGCGGAGGGGGCCTGCGCCTATGTATTTATTTTTTTTTTTGGGGGGGGGGGGCGTCAGAAATGGACAAAAGGCGTATAACAGGTGTATACAAATGGAAGAAGAAAGGGTCCACCCCGTAAAAACTGTGTCTGCGATCCGTTCAATTGCATTCCTGTCCATGCGCTTAGATATGGGTCTCCGACTGTTTCTGGTCATTCTTCATGTCCTGATTTATTGTCTGATACGCCTGGAAAAAAAAACCCGCTTGGTGTTTACCCGACTTTTCACCGCGGAAGCGTGATTTGGGATATATGAGACCTTTTTGGCTGGGATATTAAAAGGAGGTACATGAA
Organism: Temnopleurus reevesii; assembly: GCA_036244855.1. Lineage (NCBI taxonomy): Eukaryota > Metazoa > Echinodermata > Echinoidea > Temnopleuroida > Temnopleuridae > Temnopleurus > Temnopleurus reevesii. The sequence continues at coordinate 78,921 of BQKZ01000417.1, read as the reverse complement.
GCATGTCAGCTGTCGCCAAAAGGTGGGTTCTGTCTCAGAACTTTGAAAAGTACAATGTTGTACCTTCTACAGCCTCAAGCGGACTCTCTGTTATGTTAGCGAGTCAGTGTTTGATCGGATAAGGCTCTGATTTAGAACCAGAGGATACCACATCCCTAAAGGCGCGGGACGGAAGCTGCTAAATACTCCGCAGAATGCAAATTCATACCTTTTGGGTTACGACTTTCACCCTAATTTTTGTAATATTGCTCTAAGTGTAATTTTAATAATCCCTTTGTATGTGCAACATTGCACCTTTATTCCTAAGAGTGTACAATTTTATACCATAGAAGCTTCATGCCATTGGCGCACAAGGACATTTTCCAAATCTAACGTTTAAAGATCAGTAGCTCTTTCCAGGTACCCGCGGTATTGAAAATACCTCCGAAAGGTCTGCCTACCCTAGATCTACTTGTAATCCACCTGTGTAAACAGAAAATAACGCAAGAGGTTTGTGGGGATAGGCTCTGCCTTAATGAAGCTTTGTGGTACTCAAGTAAGGGTTGGATGCTTGAAAATTAAAGTGAAATCGTATTTTGAAGTGTAATCATTGTTTCACAGAGAAGTATTGGAATACGTTCATATCTTCATAAGATAGGTACTGCGTTTACACTGAAAATATCTTGAGCTATTCACACTTCAACGATGATGTCCCTATTCATGTCTTCAGAGATGAGTATTAAACACTGTAGAAG
>BQKZ01000417.1:52180-68304 GCA_036244855.1 Temnopleurus reevesii | reverse complement strand
GATAGCTTTGATATTTAGAACTGATACTAGATAATGGAATAAAAATGGAACATGAACATTTTGTTTGATATGAATGTTCGCAATGGGATACACATCTCTTACCAATCTAAAATGAACACTCGTAACAAAGTTATACAAACGTTTACCAAACACAATTTGGTTGAAAAAGTCAAACTGTTGGTGAAATTGCAAAGTTCGATCACACATTGATAGCTTTTATGTTGGACCCACAACTATTGATTCAAATGTGGTGGCTAATATCAATGATTCACATGATGTCTAACTTCTGAGGAAACTCAAAGGTCAACCTTAGGTTTGACACATCTAACCAGTAGTTATGTTACCCAGTATTGGTAAAACTTTTGCCCAATGTTTTAAGAGTGTTTGTTAGTTTATTCATTTGTTATTCCTACCCCATTCCATCCATTTTTACTTGTAAGACATATGATATACAAAGTACATTTAAAGGCTTGATCTATCGCCCCTATAGCTCTATGTATGTTCGATCGGACACCCTTCACCCTGTGTTATTCTTGTTTTTATCAAATTTAAGATGACCTATAAAAAGAAATCCTGCAGATCCCGTCAACTGACAGCATAAAAACGTCCATTGTCCATTCAATTGCATCACCATCGGCTATAAGGTTTTTTTCAAGGCGTTCACACCACTAGTATGTTATATGTTATATGTCTTTTTACTGATTGGAAATAAAGTACAATCCAATACAATACTACATTACATCTGCATCTCATTGGTTGTTAAATGCATGAAGTGAAACGATAGTAAATATTTAATGATGATCAATCGTTACAAAACGACCGCATACTTTGTGAAATCATATAGTGTAGAATAGATGGAAACCAACACTGCAAAAACTGAACTAGGCCACAAAGACTTCTGGGAACCGTAAAGGTTTCCAATTGATCGTGCGATTGATATAAATCGTAAGTCTACAGGAAGTCATGTATACTAAAGACTTGCAATTGTTCGTAATCTCTTTTGTGTTACAGACCTCTAGACTAATTAGCCAGATTAACAAGATGGACTTACTTAGCTGACAATCATGACCACCACGTGATTCTATAGACTAGCTTTATCGTATGTGGAGGCATCATGGTGTAGTGGTTCCGAATCTCGCCTTTCAACCCGAGAGCCGTCAGTTCGAATCCTACCCATGGCGCTAAGTTCCTTCAGCCAGAAATTTATCCACATTGTGCTGCACTCAACCCAGGTGAGGTGAATCGGTACAGGTAGGAAGAATGCAATGAGTTCCAAAATGGTTGCCATGTTATAGCCGGGTAATAATGCACAGAACGCACAGAAGCACTTTGTATTAAGCGCCATATAAAATGTGTATTATCATTTTTATTATCATGAGGCGTGACTTGTAAGTTATGATGGTCTAGGCTAAGTTAGTGAAATTTGTGTGTCAAGTAAACTAGTCCAGATGGCTAATATCTTGACTAATTTAACAGTAGTCAGTGCAGGGTAAAGCACTCCTGTTTGACAAACACATTGCGTACATATCCTTCGTCATGATGTGAACGGACCCTAGGTCTTCCCCTAAATGTCAGTCAACGACCTATTCAGAATGCAACGTTCAAATGATAATGTTCTGCAAGATAGATCGTCTTGACGATAAAAACAAGTTATAAATGTCATAACGTGTAGCTTCTATCTGTTCTCTATGAACTTTCGAATGACGTATACACAGGAGATGGAGGAATATGGCTTTTACATATCTTTTTTTTAATAGTCGACTTCAGTATTGATCATTACCTTTCGATTTGATTCAGAGTTTTTTGGTATATATTTCTTATTAAGATGACCTCGTATGAATCTAAATATTCTTCTTCTTATTATTGTTATTTCAAGGAAGATACAAAGCTGGCAAGTTATGAAGCACACTCGAAACTGTTTTTATAAAGATTTTCTTGGTAATCAGTGCATCGAGGGCCAAAACATCTTGCTGCTGGAATTTCCATTCTCCGTAATCATGGTAATCGCATAACGAGGAGATCACTATTAAAACGTTGGGTAAAATAGTTTACCCAGCACTATGCACTCCGCAAAATGCAAAATCATACATTTTCTTTCTTTATTTTTTCATCCAAAAAGTGCAGTATTGCACTAAAAGAGATTCTTCCAGTGTGGCATTTCTTTCCACCTTTAAATGTTCAACGCTGCGCCATTAAGGTTGCTCCTTGTCTTGCATATTTTGTTTGCACCTTTAGAGGTACAACGTTGTACCTTAATTCCACAGTATGAAGAGAGCAAGTTATTATGTGAAAACCATGTGAGCTTACTACGTCTGTAGCCAGAAAATGAAAAGTCGATTTGATGACAGGACAGCATGTTTATAGGAATGGCCTGCAGCCTGAAAGCTGAATGTGGAAAGTTGGATTGACAGAAGTTGTATTCATACGTAGAATATAAGATCTACTTGGCGAAAAGTAGCCTGACTTTCCTTTTAATTTTTCCATTTGTTTTGCGAATTGAAACTGTTAACTCTTTTAAAAAGAAGGGCTGCATGCTGTCCATGAAAACATATATTGACAAAATTACTAACTTCTGTTTTTTTTTTTAAATTACAACATGGAAAAAGTTTCAATCAACATGAGGAAAATAAGGCCATCAATAAGGTCCTTTCACCCAAGACAAATATGTGCACAATGATGTGTAAGATTTTTTATTAATTCTAATTATTTCTAATTAATATTTTCTTTGTCTATAGTTACCCTATATAATTAAACACTTATTTACCGGGAACCTTAATAATAAGCCATGCTTTCTTGGTTTCCACCACAATGCATTCTATCAATTTTGTAATTTGGTATATTTCTATATTCTTTTGCTTGAAATGAATTGTATTACATTGCATTAATTTGAATTCTGTCAATGATTTGCTGTTATTGTGGAAATAGATGAAATGTAATGAAATGAATTAAAATAGTGCATAATAATTTACCCCAATGATCCTTTCACTGAATATGAAAAAAGAATAAAATACTTGGATATCTAAATGGAGTTTCCATTACTCTTTAGTTTGAAAGATTATTTCCTTTTTTTTCATTTTGTTATGTGTATTTAATCACCAAGTGTTTCTAATTTTGTTGAACATTTTTAAAGCAAAAAGATTGTTTTAATCTGCCAATGTTAACATTCAAACATCCAGCTCTTAGACTGTGCAGCATTCTTTATTTTTATTTGTTCTTCTTTATAATTAAAAAAAAATTCTTTCTTCCTTTTTAATTTGGCCAATACAAAAATCATCATTACATGCCTACATAGATCTCAAACATATCATTTTGCCAGTCGTGATCGTAAGTACAGTTAACTTCAATGTGTGAACTGAACTGCTTGTATCATTGGCGTATTTGTATATTCTCATAATTGATATTTGCTACAAAAAATTCACGCCATATACATAATTATTTTGTCCCGGGAATTAATCTATATTTGCAATGACACAGTTAGATAAAAATACACATCAAGCAATAGTGAGTTTGTGTGAAGCAAGCCTACATTTTGCAGAGCATGCAATATTGGATGGGAGGCGATACAACGGTTGCCATGGTAACAGTGAGTTCCGGTGAACTGTGAAAAATGGCGTCCCAACGGGAGTTTATTAAACTTTCAGCGGAGGAAAACAAGGGAATGGAAAAACGAGAAATTAAAATGAATAAAGAGAATTAAATGCTCGGGGATGAAGCGGGAGGATATAGAGTTACGGTATATGAGGAGGGGATGCAGAAGAAAATAGAAATAGACACAATAATAAAAAAAAAATACATAGATATCAATAGAGGAATTAGACCTAAAGATGCATATTGAAAAAGAAAGGATGAAGAAAGATACAGAGGAGGGAGGGGAGAAAAGGGATAGAGAGTGTATGCGTGTGTGTGTGGCTGTGTACGTGCGTGTGTGAGAGAGAGAAAGACAGAGAGAAAGAGAGAGAGAGAGAGAGAGGGGGGGATGAGAGCGAGAGAGACATAAAGAGAGATAGAAAGAGAGAGAAGGGGAGGGGATGGAAGAAATGTACACATTGCATTATTTAGATCTGAGAAAGAAGGTGTGTGGTGGGTTGCAATTTTTTTCGGTAACTTAATATTGCAAAGATATTTTTATCCTATCACTACAGCGACAAAACGTTAATACCTCAATGGCCTTTCTCATTCTTTCTTTATGTATGTAGATGAAGAGATAGATGACACAGCCTGAGGGGTATACGGAGACATGAAGGCGAGAATTATGACGCAATTAAACAATTTGGAGTGAGGCGATCTCTTCGTTTTCACCCGACCTTATAAAAGTTCCTCTTAAATGTCTTGTTCACATTTATAGAGGTATGTATACCAATCAACGCTTGCGCTCTCTGGTTGTTTTCCTTATAAATTGAGTTTTTCTTACCAGACTAATCTTCATGCCATGCATCTTGTATATATGATATTCCTTTGTAGCATAGACATTTCAGTTGGCCTTATACGTGTACTGGTTTTTTCAAATTATTGTCAAATTATTTTTTTTTTTTTTTTTTTTCAAACGGTGCGTACGTGTTGTAGGCTAAATTGAATTATTGAATCATTAAATGGCTTAAACAGTAGGAAATTAGCTGGTAAAATCTATGATAAGCGATAAGACAATGATCTTGATCATGTCAATGAAAATGATATTTGTGTCCATGTTAATAAACAATAATAGCAATAATGATAATGAAAATAATGACAACAACAACAATGATGATAATAATTATAATAACAATAATAATAATAATGATAATGATAATGATTATATTAACAATAATAATAATTATAATGATAATAATGATAATTATTATATTAATACTAATCATTATTTATTAATATAGCAGTAATTATGAGAGTAAAGAGTTAGCTAAAATAGGCATAATGATGAAAATAAACATTAAAATGAACATCAAAATGTGATTAGTATCACCAAGATAATTGCATCCCCCAGAACCCCCAAATTATTACCGGTAACCATTCACACATTAAAACAGACTCTCTCTGTGTTAGTGGGTGAAAGATTATGGCTAGTATTAGAGAATTAGACTGTTTGGATGGATAGTCATGTACATTGTTGCTTCATGCTCCGTTTACTACTTCTGATACTAATGGAAATCAGACTAATATTTACGTACTCTAATTAAGGTAACGACTTTGGTGTAAATTTAGACCCTTTTTATGGTTTTATGTGTGGTGTGAGAACGTAAATGTCAGTGTTTTAATGAAAGATTGGGCAGAAAGTATGTAGATGATGTATAAGGTAGCATCGGTCGGATAAAAGTGATTGGAGTAGGGGCGATAGTAATGGTGATGATATATAAGTGATAATAAGAATGGATTTCAAATTTAACCAAATAACATCGAATAATTTTATGTATATCCTCCAACCCAACCCTTTCGTGCCCCCCCCCCTCCCCTTTGTCTTTTCTCTTCCCTGTTCCCCACCCTCCCCGCCCCTATCTCTACCGCTCTCTATCTCTTATAATCATAACACATACTTAATAGGCGCCAAATATACTAAGATGTAGTTCTCAAGGCGCGCACAAGAAGAACGGAGAGTGGAAAATATAATAAAATAGCATAACATAAGAAACACACCTCTTTCTCTCTCTCTCTCTCTCTCTCTCTCTCTCCCTCCCTATCTCTTTCCCCATCTCTCTCTCTCATCATCATCCCATCCATCCCGAATGTATTAATGATAGACATGTTGGACACGTCCCCATTCCAGTGCATGGATTGCTGGCGTAACTCCTTCACTTCCCAGTCACGTGATGTAATTGGCGGGAATGCGAGTTCGTTATGTCAGCTGCTGATCTCCTGTCCTCGTGACGTAGTATTACTAGAGCACGTGACACTCTGATCTACATCTCAAGTGACTGATTTCTGACACATAGTTCATGTTCACACAATCTGGGAATGAATGGCCCATCTCGACGCCAATAGTGCAATATAAGTAGAAGTAGTAGCAGTGGTGGTGGTGGTGGTGGTGGTAGATGTAGTAGTAGTAGAAGTAGTCGTAAGTAGAAGGTGTAGTAGCAGCAGTATAATAGATGAAGTAGTACTAATATAGTAGTTGAAATAGTAGTAGTAGTAGTACTATAGTAGTAGTAGTAGAGGTACTTGTAGTTCGAAATTATGTGTCCAATCGTTTTCAGTAAAATGTTTACAATTTATTTGTGGCGTGCCCCAGGACTACACACTGGGTCCATCCTTCTTTAATCTATTTGATTGACCTATGTGAAATCTAATTTATTTTTCAGCAACATCATCAGCAGTGGTGCTTAAATGCTTGTATGGGTGACAGGCTATTGTTCTCGCACAATTGCTTGCCCCATATGACTTCCATGACGCAAGCAGTCTGGTTTAACTGAACATAATATATTCGTTATGTCAGCTGCTGATATCCTGTCTTCGTGACGTAGTATTACTAGAGCACGTGACACTCTGATCTACATCTCAAATGACTGATTTCTGACCCATAGTTCATGTTCACACAAGGAATTATTCGTTCATCTCAACGTAAATATCTAAAATGTTATAGAAGTAGAAGTAGTAGCAGTGGTGGTGGTTGGTGGTAGATGTAGTAATAGTTGTTGTAGTAGTAGTAGTAGTAGTAGTAGTAGTAGTTGTTGTAGTAGTAGACGTAGTAGTAGTAGTAAGTAGTAGTAGTAGTAGTAGCAGCAGCAGTATAGTAGATAAAATAGTACCAGTATAGAAGTAGTAGTGGCAATTGTAGTAGAAGAGGTAGCAGTATAGCTCGAAATTTAATGTCCACTCGTTTTTATTCGAATGTTTACAATGATTTTGTGGCGTGCCCAAGGACTCCACACTGGGTCCCTTTCTGTTTTATTATCTTTTCTAATTATGTTACAGCATCAGCATTAGGAGTGGTGCTGAAATAATTTATTGTGGGTGGCAGGCTATTGCTCTTGCACAAATGCTTGCCCCCACAAGATTTGCATGACGCAAGCAGTCTAGTTTTACTGAACAGAATACAATCATTATGTCAGCTGCTGATCTTCTGTCCCCGTGACGTAGTATAACTGGAGAACGCGATAATGTAATCTAAATATCTAGTGACTGATTTCTGCCACATATTGTTTATGTTCACTCAATCTTCAAATTATGTCTCCATTTCAACATAAAATTGTAACACTTATGCGTCTGTTACATGTGCAAAATTCTGATTTTAGATCTGAAGGAATTTCATTAAGCTGTTTCTAATGATGCAATCGGTGCACTGCTGCTAGTATAAGGGACGCTTTTCGTGGAATTACCTTTTGATAAACTGGATTACAAGTGAAGAAGTAAAATGAATCATCAAATAAGATTAAATCAAATTAAAATACAATGCGAGAAGCATGGAATAATTGGACAAACTATTATGTTTTTTTTTAATATCTATTACGGAAAATGTTGTCGTAGTGTGCATGTCTCATGTAAGAAAGCATCTGATCTGAGTACTGAGGAAAAGCACATGAAGATGTTACCGAGGAAACATGTAGATCGATATTTGACTTACCGAAGCATTAACCTGGTCTTAATCCAAGTGACTTATTTCTGAAGGAGTTCACTTTCAGCAAATGTCTGTCAAACGCTTATTTTTAGCTCACCCCTTCTCCATTTTCCTATATAACATCTACCTTTCTATTGCACATAATATCTATCGATCTATCAATCTGTCTATATAACTCTGTCACTCTCTGCTGCGCCTCTGTCTTCTGCTTTTTTTAATCCCTTTTATTTCTTCTCTTTCCTCCTGCTCCACCCTCCCGTATATTCATCTGCTTCATCCTCACCCATCCCTTCCCCCATCTTCTTCCCCCTCTTCTCCTTCTTCTTGTTATTATTTTCCACAATTTCTTCTTCTTCTCTCTTATCTTCCTTCTTTTATTCTTCTTCGTCTTATTCTCCTTCTCTTTCTTTGTCTACTACTTCTTCTTATTCGTCATCTTCTTCTTCTCCTTCCCGTTCTCTCCCCTTATTCCTTCATCACCACCTTCTTCGACCCTGTCCCATTCTGGACATGTAGAATAAAAAATCGAATAATCATCGATTTCGAATATTACAAATTGCAGAACAATCTGGCTCTGTTTCACAAAACTTGGTCAATCAACAATGTACTTTTTCTTTCAGACGATAATGGTATCGGAACATGGTTGATCTAANTATATATATATATATATATATATATATATCAATCTGTCTATATAATTCTGTCACTCTCTGTTGCGCCTCTGTCTTCTGCTTTTTTTAATCCCTTTTATTTCTTCTCTTTCCTCCTGCTCCACCTTCTCTGATACTCATCTGCTTCATCCTCACCCACCCCTTCTCCCATCTTCTTCCCCCTCTTTTCTTTCTTCTTCTTCTTCTTTTTGTTCTTCTTCTTTTTCTTCTCTTTCTACAGTTTCTTCTTCTTCTTCTCTCTTATCTTCCTTCTTTTATTCTTCTTCGTCTTATTCCCCTTCTCCTTCTTTGTCTACTACTTCTTCCTATTCGTCTTCTTCTTCTTCTCCTTCCTCTTCCCTCCCATATTTTTTTATTTTTCTTCATATTATTGTTCTTTTATTTATTCTCCTTCTTCTTCTTTCCCCCTATTCCTTCTTCTTCATCACCACCTTCTTCTTCTCCTTCATCTTGCCTCCCCCTCTTAGCTTCTATTCTGCTTTCGGGTTTTGAATACTCATGGATGCAGTCAAAATAAGTTAGGAGAAGAAAGTATTTTTCATTCGTAGTTGATATAGTTTGATTTGCGTAATGCTGTTCAACATACAAATTGATTTATCAAAATGTTTCGATCTGGTGCAGTAAAAAAAAATGATAAAAAAAGAACCGTGATGATGATGAATTTATATTTAAAGGTGTTTCTCATTCAATGCTGAATATTTATGCTAAAAATTATCATTTCTATTAATAAGATCTTTTAAACTGAAATTTCTAAAAGCATACTGTTTAACTATTTCTCCCATCCTACACCTCATCACGCAATGGCCCCGTCTAATGTTCAAATCGAATGGCGCGCGATAAAAAGAGGTCTTTAGTTGCATCAACACAGCAGCTAGGCACCTACTCTTCAATCGCTTGACGACATTCTGTCTACACAGCGCGTGTGAGAAGGCTAGCAAAATAGCTACTGGCAGCTTCGTCAAAAAGAAAAGAAAAGGGGAAGATATTAAGAACGAAAGACAGGAAGACGAACCGGGAAAGAGAAGGAGAGGGAGAAAAGATGAGAGGTTGAGAGAGGAGCTGATTTGGCGGGGGAAAATGTCAAACCGAAGCACTCGTGTGTAACATTCAAAGATCCCTTTTTTGTGAATCTGCGAGTTTGCTGTAACGTGAGCCTTAGCTGTACACGGCGGGAGGTGGCTGTACTTAATTCGCCTGAATTCAGAAGGGAGAATGTGGTTCGGGACTACCATTTCTAATGCTTTCCAATCATCTCCGCTTACCTGAAATGTGATGTTCCGATGTAAATAATCCCAAATAGTGCATATTTTGTTCGATAAACTTCACGGAGCGGATGTTATCTTTGATAAGATCGCTGAAATCAGGCAGATTTGGTTTTATGAAATCCACTTTACCTCGCAAATATATATTTCATAACCATATCCGAAGAAACTCAATTTCTAAAGATTCAAAAGTTCAGTTATGGAGGTAATCCATAGCGATAAAGATCTAAATGGGCTATGAATATGAGAAGAAAGCGGCTATGAATATGAGAAGTATGACGTTATTTGCACAAAAGAAGGTGAATCGTTATCTTTTGAATCGACCAATCACAGACGTACGAAATTCTGCGGTCTAGGTTTTGCATGAAGCGATTACATAACATGAATTAAAAAAAAAACTGTTCCCAATTATGTTTGGATATATTTGGCTTTCAATTCAAGTCAATCCAAATAAATCAGTATTATTTTCTGATCTACATAGATTTGAAGTTGCAGTTTGTTAAAAAAATGTTTACACTATAGTAATTACGCAGTACCAATACGATCTATGTAAGATATGAACCTACTTTTGACGTTTCTCTGAATTGAGGTGATTTTTGTTTAATGGTAAAGTTTCCTTGAAAGAAATCGACAAGAGTTTTACATTAAAGTAATACTATCATGATCGATGTAAGAAATTAATCTATTTTAAAATCTTCAAAATTGGATGAGCTATGATTATGAAGGTATCATCTACCGGAGAGGGTGGGGGAGGGAGTGAGGAACAGATAAAACTAAGGTATGTAAAGGTAAAAAGAAAGTGTGTGGCACCCCCCTCCATTTAATGGCTAGGGCACCACCGTTCTCTCTCTCTCTCTCTTTCTCTCTCTCTCTCTCTCTCTCTCTCCCCACTCTCTCCCTCTCTCTATCTCTATCTATCTTTTAAATATCATTTAGTCCCTATGAGAATATATTCAATAATAATATTAATAAACCGTATTTATAAAGCGCCTATCACTGGAGTAGCAGCTCCTATGCGCACCCCCTTCCTTCACCATGTTCACTGACCAAGTTTAGATGAGTTGGTAAAATTTGATTCTTGAAAAGGAATGTTTGAATCCTCACCCAATGATAAGTACATTATAAACTAAAATCTAATAAACACATCATACATGAAAATGAAAAAACTCAACACTTCGTATTCATAACCTTTCCCAAAAAGGTCACGTAATGTTGATGTCGTTTCATTACCGCTCGTTTATTGTGCTATGAAAATAGCAAGCTCAGATTTAATGAAATTGTGTGTTGCTTTTATAAATAATCAGAATAAGAAAAGAAAAAGGTGCATTTCTAGGACGATATCAACCGAGGGCAAAGTATTCTGTCTGTATATGACATAACTATAACACTGCCTCGGGTGGCCTTGAAGATACAGGTGGGGGTGTTCAATTGCGTCACTTTCTCTTCCGTTTATGCATACATTTTAATTTCTTTATTATCAATCATTACAATACTCGCTTAAGATGCACTCTCCTTGTCTTTCTCCCTCGATATCGTTCAACTCAATACACGGATCAACCTACTTTTTTTTCTTTTGATTCCCTTCTCTTGCCCCCTTATGCTTTTAATAATATTAATAACGATAAGACATTATTGTTATGTATGCCACTTTCATTCCTAATTTGTTGCTCAAGGCGCTCAGAACAAATTTAAGAAAAGAAAAAAAAGAGGTAATAAATGTCAAATAGCACACTTCAACAGGAAAATCCTGAGGTTACCCTTGAAGGAAGACTCCGATGTTGAATTTTCAGATTTGTGAAAGGGCATTCAAAAGAATATGCCACTTCACGATCTTCTTATCATCGAGACAAGTCGAGACAAAATATTACCAACAGACAATATTTTAAACCTTAAGCTGCTCTGTATACTGCCCTCCTTGTGCCAAGTTTATTTTGTGCACCAACACAACACTTCTTCTTGAATGGCCCTTAGAGCTAACGTTGTGATCGGCACTACCGTCTTGTACATGCTAAAGGTCCCTAATGTGTGTAGGGGTGGACAGACAGTGTGGATGGGTTAAGGAATATTGGATGCAATAATAATAGGAAAGACCAATACAATACCTCCAGAGTTAATCTGTAGGATATACGCAATAGTAGTACACAAAGGGTGTCATTACGATTGCGTGTATACACGAACTTGGCACATGCATAGATCAGTACTGGGACGTTAAGGGTTGATGCTCGCGAAAGCTGAAATTCATGAATTGATTCGTTGTTGTAAGTGGGGAATTTCCCATTGATGATGAGGAATAACATACGAAGGATATAAAAAGAAAGTAATGCGTTCCTTCAATTAGGGTAACCAATGGAGATCTTGAAAACAGGGGGTATGTGGCTGCGTTTGGCATTGTAGGTTTAGCTTCTCAATTTTTTCACTGACAATTTCCTTCAATGGCAATTTTGTTATATCTCTTTACACCGTCTAATTTCGAGCGATTACAAAGTAACTAATTTCGATTGCCCTGGGCGGTGTTTCACCAAATCGTTCTTAAAGTTACACACGACTTTAAGAAAGACTGGAGTACGTTGTAATACGCGCAAGACTCTCGATAATTCAGCACAAGAACTGATACCGGTCGTTTTTAAGTCTTTTGTAACTTGATGAAACACCGCTTTGGAGAAAAAATCTGGGTATTAATTAGTTAGGAAATTTGTCATCAAATTACATAGATTGGTTACTTATACTTTTTCATCCATTAAGATCAGTTTTTAATTCAAGATGTTGATTAAGAATAAAACTTAATCCTTGCTCAAATTAGAAAGTCAATCTACATGGATTAAAATCATTAATATTCAATCTAATTTGATTAAAAATTTAGCATTTGTATTCTTTCAGAATTCTCCTGCAGGACAAAAAAAATAGATTACTGCATACATGTAATCGCTCGATTTAGAAAATACCGCCTCCTCCCCCTTTCTTATTTCTCCCCTCTACTTAACCACATCAAGTCGATTTTTCCTCTTATTGATCACACTTTGATAGAGTGTTGCATCCGGATCAGACATACGTCTCCTTCCTACGTTGAGAAAAAAACTGGCACAATTGTTTCATATGTTGGCTTTTTGACAGAATTAGACTACATCTTTTTTCCCTCTAGCCAAAATGTGTTCCTTCATATTACAGTTGCCTTCTTAACGCAAAATCATTATTTTCACTGCTTTCTTAACTAGTTTCTTGGATGGAGGGGGTTTGTAGGTTTTACTGCTAATTTTGAACTATTTTCAAAGTGATTTACTGTTTCGGCATTTGATGTCGCGCAGAATACATAGGGTGCTTTTGCGATTTGGGCGAAATTGAATGATCGAATTATTAAATTGCTTGGGAACAGCATGAAAATGGTTGGGAAAATATTAATATTGAAGGTATACATCGACTTATATCTGCATAGAAGAAATATGTTTGAATGTGTGATATGGCATTTCCAACTCACCGATGCCATGTAAAGAAGACATATAATCTTGTGTGAATGTTGATTAGCCATTAGAGAGAGAGGGAGAGAGAGAGAGAGAGAGAGGGAGAGGGAGAGAGAGAGGGAGAGGGAGGGAGGGAGAGAGAGAGAAAGAGAGAGAGAATTTTGGTTTTACGTCGTATTTCCTTCAAATTTGCGCCAGAAAATTACGTCAGAAGGAGAGAGAAAGAGGACCTACATTTAAGCCCCGGTCACATAGGACCACGGAAGCAATACGATTTACCCTGACTCGTTGTTCTGAGGTAGTTAACTGTCAATGAACAAAGAGTCGGGGTGAATTGTGTTGCTTTCGGGGTCCTATGTGACCGGGGCTTTAACGCTATCATCCGAAAGACGCGACCGGGGAACGAAACTGCAAGTGCAGGAACCAAACCAAGGAAATTATTGACTGTCCCAAATAGCTTGAGCTTGATTAAAGGCACACGCCACATTAACGCTCAGTCAAAATTGCATGTATTCAGAAATTGATATCGGAGGCAGGGAGGGGCGGGGGGTGGGGGGCGTAGGCGAAAAAAAGTTTTTTTTCCAGGAATTCTGATCCCTTTTCCTTCTAGGGGGGGGGGGGGGCTAAGCACTCCTTCCTCGAATACACACGTGTTATATATAGCGGGGTATCATTAGTTGAAGCTCAGTCCAAGCATGATCTTTATTTTTTTTTCAAAGAAGGGACAAGGTCCAGAATAAGGGGTACTTCGTGCTGACAGGGTTGCCATCAATGTTTCGTGCACACACACACACACAATGTCTCGTTCACACACAAATTCAGTTAAAACACAACATTTTTTAAGTTGCCGTAACCTTATTTTGTAAAGATAAAGACAATGATTAAAGCACATAGATGCCTTATCAGGGGCATGCGTCATCTACATAAGATATGAAGTTACTTTTTTAGTTCATTTGATGAAACTACACTAGCAAGTCACGTCTAAAGTATGCAATAAAATAAAAACAATAATGCAAAGACATGCAACAATTTACCAATAGTTATAATTGAATGAAACATGATATATCATGGATATAACTACCCAGGGTTTCGATTGAATAAGGTATTTCTATGGGAAAGTGTTGCCGTTAGTGTTGCCATTATTCTGTCATTGCATTACGTCTTTAAAGCGTTTTTAAAGGTTGGTAAGTGAAGCTAAACTTTGGAGTAAAGTATTAGAATTTAAGAAAATTGAAATTATGGATCTTCGTTTCATTTGTTTTCAAAAGGGCTTCAAGTCTCTCAGTAAAACTGTAAAACCCCAATTACAAGCCAAATATATGTAGAACGAAATGTGTTATAGGATACATTAATACACACAAATATCCATTTCAAGTGGAAGACAAATTTGGATAATAATCATACAAACTTAGACGAAAAATGGAGAGACGGAGTAATAAAATGCGCAATAAGTAATGAGAAACCTGATCAAACGTAAATGGAGCAGAAAGAGAGAAAAGTTACACAAGCAAGCAAGGAAGAAGGTGACAAAGTAAGTATACATCGAACGAAGAGAGGTACATAACATCACACTCAAGACGAAAGTACGACTGCATCATTTGAGCTTTAAAGAAATACCTCTCGCTGAACATCACGAACAACAAATACCGTGATTTAACCGAGCACCTTTATACAAAAGATGGGGATAGATGTGAAACCGTGAATCCAGATGGAGTTTAGAAAATGGAGTTAGATCGTAGGGGATTGAGGGATAAAGAGAAATACAAATCCCTTGGCCTTCACGGGCTTTAATGCATGGCTCATGGCCACAAGCACATCCAGAATTCTCGGCTATGAAAATAGCAGAAATGGGTCATGTGATTGAATGATCAACGTGCCATGTGATTGGTTAGATGGGTGTCACGTGATGGTTTATACATAGTGGCGCCGGGAGACAAGGTTTGTAGCAGTGTTGCTGAGTGATACGCGGACATTGGGGATAAGTTTATTTATCCGACAAGTTAATATACATATAGACATGAAGACCGTATTCATGCTTTTCATAAGAGCAAGGAATGTACAACTTTATAGATTATATCCAATTCATTTTTAGAGAAACTGGAAGTTGCGTGGACGCTATTTCAAAATAATTTGGAATGAAGAAGAATTCAAGCTTCTTTAAACACTGCAATGATATTTTATAAATTTAATTGGGTGATTCAGAAGCTTCTGTACATTACGTGTAACGAAATATAGATGGGTGTTTATTTCCACTAAAACAATGATTAATAAAACAATAGAATGAACATGATGAAGGTGAAAAGTCTTGTTCCACGTTTCATTCAATAGCCATGGAATGTTTGTTCATAAAACACCGGCCAAATCACGAAAAATCATGACATAACCCCTGAAGTTTAATGTTAAGGCTTGCTGGAAAAATAATGTTTCCTAAACCTTACACGCAGGTCATGTGAAAACTGTTGTTAGTTGTTTCATTTATCTATTTGACGCTTATTCAACAACTCTGGGAACAAGAATAGATGTCTGATGATTAATTCAACATGGGGGTCTGCGGGGGTTTCCTGTGATAGAAATATATGTAAACTTAATTATCGTGACACCCCATGTTTTCTCCCCCACACACCCCGAACTCTCATGTACACCGAATAATTTATCGGCAAAAACATATACAGGCAATTAAGCAGAAATAACAAAGTTATTCAAATTGAACAATATATTTTACTTTTTATGGAATTTCTACTGAAGACAAATGATAATGATATAGTAGAACCAGCTTAGACACGTTTTTTTTCTTTGTTAAAAAAGAGCAATTATATGATAGATGTTATTTCTCTTTGAATATTTTACATAACATTTGTTAATTTAAAGGGAAACTTTACCGAAGTGAGGAATAGACATTAAGGAGGTCATACAGTGTGACGGACGAATGGAAATGCATTTATAAAGGTAAAATGATAAGCTATTAAATAAAAAGGAAGCTATTATTCAAAGCGAATTAAGAAAGGTTGGGGATGCGGCGAAGAAGAAAGTGTGTGTAAGAAATAGAGATTGAGAGAGGAGTAGAGAAAAACAAAGTGCCATGGAAGCAAATATTGCACAAGATCTTAGAAGGAGATAGAAGAAATCTCGAGGAGAGGCAGGAAGAATATGAAAGCAGGGATTTTCCAAATTGCTTTGGCCTTTTCCTGTCCGG
>BQKZ01000416.1:139057-150950 GCA_036244855.1 Temnopleurus reevesii | reverse complement strand
CCCCGGCCCCGCGCCTCCGAGCTCCCGGCCCGATTTCATTTCTGACTCCGCCCCTCTTTACGGGATCGTTGCGTCCGATCCGCATAGCAACCACACACACACGCATCACAAAATCAACAGATTCGACAAAATGGACCAAACGAAAAAGCCGCTTAGAATTCCTCCTCAATTTGGAACATATGCCGAGAGACATGGAATATTTGAAATGTACAAGGTAAGGATTTTTTACCTTCTTTTCTATCCATTTTTGTTTTCGTTTAGTCAATTTATTTTGAGTGTTTGTTTCCACGTCGTAGATATGGTAGACCCATGCATGTGTTTTAATGTATGGTTTATTGAGACTATTATTATGAATATCTGCATTTGTTATGAATTCAATTTTGTTCAATGTTTTCTTCAAACTCATTTTGTTCTGCTCTCCTATTTTCTTCTGCTCCTGCTTTAATTTTGTAATATTGGGTAGACCATTTAATTTTAGTTTTTACCCAATGAATATCCAAAACTTGAATCAATATTTAATTATGAATAAAAATTGTAGAATTAATCATCATATGAAGCTGATTTGGCGAATGTCAATGTGCACTGCATTGAGGTATTTTCTGAGCTTGCTCAATATGCACGAGCTGGAGGTGAGTGTCGCAGTGTGCATGCGAAGAAGAAGACACCGAGATTAGTAATGCACATTTGCTAATGAGTAATTAATGACGAGACTCCAGAGAGTACATTACGGTTTAATATTTCTTTTAATTTTATAAGATGGCTATTCAGAATGGAAAAAATACTATGAATAATAATTAATATAACTAACAAGTTAAAGTAATATGCGATGCAAGGAGTTAAAATTTTTCAGAAACCGAGAGGTTTTGTGTCGCGATCGCGGGCTAAATGACGCCGAGTGACTTGGCAATTGAGCTGAGCTGCGTAGAGTCGAGCTGCTGTATGTGCGAGCTACATGTTATCTACATGTAGCTGATGTGCATGTTGTTGCAATGAAAATGAAAGTAGCAGCAGGCCAGTCTGATATAAACAACGTGAATTCACACTTTTGTGTAAAGTATTGAGTTCAATTCATATTTCAATGGAATATTTTGATTAAATACCTGCAATTAGATGCAAGGTTTCGTTAACCACTCTGCGCACGCGTAAATCCCGTGCTATAGTATAGAGAGTTGCTGTGCGAGAGCTGAAAGGCTGTTCAGCGGTGCATATTTTTTTGGAATGATCATATGGTACGATTAGACCAATCAGCTGACCGGAATTTTCTTAGCCATCTTATAATATATGCACCTGCACCCATGTATTTATCGATGAAAATACCTTTTAAAAATCTAGATTTAAACTGTTATCATTTTGCTCTGTAAAGCATGCATTTACTGTATTATGTTCAAAGTACATGTATAAGCACTCAAGATATTATGCATGCAAATGATATTCAAGATATTAATTGCACAAAAAATCACTTCTGAACTGTAATTTAGTCCTCACATGAATTACCTGCATTTATTGTTACGTAGGAAACGTAACTCTACCTTGCCAATGTATCAAAATAGGGGAAAAAAACATAATTTTGCTTGATATATTTCAGAGACTGATCGAAGGTCTTATAATCAACAAACCACAGGACCCATTGGAATACCTTTTGGAGCAACTGAAGAGAGAAAATGATGACAGTGAGTAATGTTTTGTTTATTTATCAATACCATTTCGAATTGAGGACATCGTGTTCATGATAGCACCCACCTCTGCATATTTTCTTACACTGAACTCACATGGACTGCATTGCATTCAATCAGAGATACAGAGTCGTCATCTGGACTACTTGAGCAGAACCAATGTCACAAACCTCTGAGGGTGATGCAATGTATGTTTAGCTTTGTTTAGCTTTATATAGCTATGTGCATAGATCTGTCTATCTTCTCATTGTCAAAAATCTGTGAGCTGTAGAGATAAATTCTAGATTCTTGATTAATTGTTTTACACCATGTGCAAGCAAGAACATATAAAAGTTTTTGATGCATTTTATAGAGAAGAAAAGGTGGAATGAATAAGTTTTACCTCGTAACTTCAAGGACATTTTCAATTTCAATTTATTTCATTCAGATAAAAAAGTACCCCTGCATACATACAGGGTAAAAATATATAAAATTTAAAAGAATGAGGAGACAGCTTGGAAGACAAGCGTCTTATTAGCTGCTGCCACCAGATATACAGAACATACAATATACAATATCATAACTAAAACAAAGATGAATAATATATGTATAGTAGCGGTAAGAAGAAAAAAAAGATAATCGATAATTGAATTCAAACAAGTAAACATCTAAGATGACCTTTCAAACCCTAGACAAACATGACAAGACTGAAGACTGTGAAATATTTTATTGTATTGTAACTCAGTCTTTTTGGATGTTGTTAGAAAAGATGAATTCTATTGCAAAATATACATGTAGCTCTGCAATTCAGTTTCAAGGTGAAGTACTTATTTTCATCCGTGTACACAATGTGCATCTATCAGGATGTGTATGAAACAATATCGTTATTTTCTAGAGTCATTTAACTATATACGTTAAGTGAATGATACATGTAACTTTCTAGCAACACCCTCCTCTACTGACATTGATTCAATTAAATCTTAATTCAAAACTTTTTTGTTAAACAATTATTTGTTTTGTATTGTACTATATTCTCCAAGCAACAAAAAGCATATATGACAATGCCATATATAACAATCTAAATTGTAAATTGTTTATTAATGATAAATGAAAATAACTATTCCTCAAACCATTGTCAACCAATAGGCGTTTCATTGTTTTACTTGCAGCACCAGCTATTGTCATCCACGGACCTCCAGCATCAGGAAAGACCAATTGCTCGCATGGTGTCTAATCAACTCAAGGCTGCCTATGTCGGCAAAGATACTCTCCTAGCTGACGATGTATCAAATGATCTGTATTGTTTATTAATTATGATAAACCAACCACTGGGGTCATTTTGTTTTACTTGCAGCACCAGCTATTGTCATCCATGGACCCCCAGCATCAGGCTAGACCATCATTGCTCGCATGGTGTCTAATCAACTCAAGGCTGCCTATATCGGCAAAGATACTCTCCTAGCTGATGATGTATCAAATGATCCGAACTGTTCATTAATGATCAATTAACCACTAGGGTTATTTTATTGTTTTACTTGCAGCACCAGCTATTGTCATCCATGGACCCCCAGCATCAGGAAAGACCACCATAGCTCGCATGGTGTCTAATCAACTCAAGGCTGCTTATATCAGCAAAGATACTCTCTTAGCTGACGATGTATCAACGGTCGCTGCTAAAGCTAGAAGTTGCCAGAGTAGTGGAGAGGTATGCTGGTTTTGTAATTTGATTCTTATACAGTGTTCGGCAGTCAGAAAGAATATGATATTTAAGATAATTTTTATATCAGTGAGATAAATGTAATTTAGAAGAAGTAATTGTCTTTGTTGTCTTTGTTGGAATTTCAGAATATATTCAGAATATATTCAATACAAAGGCTGGTCCTTCTGTTAGATTTCTTTTACATTTTAGAAGGGTAATTCTTATTCAGGAAATTAACAAATTCAGAGTGTGATATATATTCAAAATATATTGAAAGGCTAAAAATCTATGAGGATTTGCATAGTTTAGATACAAATTGAATTTAGAAGTCAAATAACAAGTTGATGTTATGTTTCATTTATTTCATTTCAAATTCAATTACAAAGCAGATTATACCTTCTTCTGCACTATTTCCTATGTTCCAGCCCATTCCAACTGAGTTGTGGGTTGAGCTGATAAAGAACAGAGTGAAGTTGTTTGATTGCGTGAGGAAAGGCTGGGTGCTAGATGGGTTCCCAGACACAAGAGAACAGGCCTTAGCTCTGCAAGAGATTGGAATCAGCCCCAAGCATTTCGGTAAGAAAATCATTTAATGCATTGACTGTCTCATTTCACCCATATACTTTCTGTCTTCTTCATGTTTTTTTTATCTGTTTCTTTGTTTACAAGTCCTTGTTTCTAAAGCACCATGAGCACCATATGGTGATCTGTGTGCTATATAAGTTGCCACCATTATTGTTATTATTATAAGATATGTTTCATACAGAGTTTTGATGGTTTCCCTTGTTTGCTGGTTTTCCTTGTTTCTAAAGCGCCATGAGCGTCATTACTGACGGACCTGTCCGCTTCAAAAAGAAATCACCATTATGTAGTTTGCTGGTTCCCCTTTTCAGGAGGTATTCTTTTAAATGGATATTGAAAATTTAGATCATCACAGATTTTTTGCCGCGCTAACTGCATATACAGTCATGTACTGCATAAATTACTTATTAACCCAACAATGGCCAGGGGCGGGGATGGGGGAATTGATTGAAGTTCACCCCCTCCCCCGACATTTAGCATGATATATTTGTATTAAAAAGCAAAGAGACATCTGCATCATTTCATGACATTTTTCTTTCAAGTATTGCTCAACTTTGGACATTTTGTCGTGCCAAGATGTTTGGTTTGGAAGCCGTGAAAATATTGTATTAAGCGCAAGATGGCTCACAATCGTGAGTTTTGTACAAAGTCTATGAAATTCATATAGCTTTCGATTATCTCTGTAAATTTCCATTTTTCTATTGACCGCAGTTGTACTAGATGCTCCAGACACAGTGCTGATCGAGAGACAGATGGGCAAGAGGATCGATCCTGACACAGGGGACGTCTACCACACGACGTTTGACTATCCTGGTAACAGTGATGTAGAGAAGCGATTGGTTGAGCCAGCTGAAGGATGTGGGGAGGAGGCCATGGTGGATCGACTGGTCCTCTATCATCGGTACATTCCTGGACTCAAGGTTGCCTTTGAGAATTACACCAAGGCCATCAACGCTGATCAACCTAAAGCAGATGTCTACTCACAAGGTATGTTTACAGAATAAGTCTAAGGGGGTGTTGTTCAAAATCAACTGCAAATCAACTGCAACTTTGCAAAATGAAACGCGCATTTTCATTCGCGCACAGCATGCGCATTTAACAAGAAGCGCATGAAACAATGAATTTGATTGGCATGTTTCGATCAACTGCAACTTGCGATCAATTGCAACTTTTGAGCAACACCCCCTTAGTCCTATCTTTAGTTTGGCTGAACTATGACCTTTTCAATTTTTTATCCTGGGCCTGAAAATTACCTTTGAAAATTACACCAAGGCTATCAACGCAGATCAACCAAATACAGATGTCTACTCACAAGGTATGTCAACAGAATATCAGGGCTAGAAATAGGATTTCAACTGGACATCATATGCAAGGCAGATTTGATGAAGGGCACTTAGAAATCCGAAGAAGGCATCATAATCATGACAGGCAAAGAGGGCGAATTCAAATCCTTGGGATATTTAAATCTCATCTTTGGTTTGGTTGAAATATATGACTTTTTTATCACATTATCCCGGGTCTGAAAATTTCCTTCGAGAAGTGCACCATTTTGATTTTTTAGAACATTTTGTAATTGTTTAAACAATTGTTAATTCTTATTCATTACTCTGTTTTCTGTATACAGTCACCACCTTCCTAAGCTCAAAGACCCGTTCCTTGGCACCTCACAATCCTCGCATCATCCTTCTGGGCCCCACAGGGAGTGGCAAGACCGTCCAGTCTGCTCTGCTCGCCAGCAAGTATGGCACCATCAATGGTATGTTTATATTCTCCTTGGATTCTATCAACCAACACAGAATGCATGTTTAGAGTGCATCCTAAAAATACAAGGCCCCCAAAAGTTGTTTGGATGCCCTGGACACAGTTTTTTTTAGTAGCATTGGTTAGTTTTAGAAAATGTTTTTATATATGTGTGGTTATAAACACAATTCATTAAGAAATTAAGACTTTGAACGCAGTGAAGCTTGAAAGATGATCTGAAAATTATATTTCATGTGAAATTCTGTGGCCCGTATTCTGATGTCAGGTTTAACTGAAACTAGAGTTTAAATATGTGGTTTAAGTATGGAAAGCCAAAAGAGGCTTGAATCTATAATAGTCGATGTTTAATTTACCAGCACATTTGGCACTCATAGTATTTAAAACTGTCTCGGAATAAAAACTTCAATAGTTTTGTACATTATTAGAGCATGGGAAAAGAGAGCAGTTAACATAAGAATTATTCATTATACATGTGTAAATAAAGTTTTGGCACTTTTGGCTACCCATACTTAAACCACAGATTTAGACCAGGGTTAACTTA
Organism: Temnopleurus reevesii; assembly: GCA_036244855.1. Taxonomy (NCBI): domain Eukaryota; kingdom Metazoa; phylum Echinodermata; class Echinoidea; order Temnopleuroida; family Temnopleuridae; genus Temnopleurus; species Temnopleurus reevesii. Next base: position 144,715 of record BQKZ01000416.1, on the reverse strand, counting down.
AACCTCGCTATCGGAATACAGGCCCATATGTTTATATATGATTTTGCAGTGATATTTCAATTGGAGTGAAAAGATGAGAAAATAGTTCAGGTCAGACCATAGTCATGTGGTGATTTGATCCACAAGGAAAAAAGATTTGTATTCTACCCAAAAACGATTCTAGTGACAAACTTGAATAAGGTAGGATGGAGTATCACTTTGACTTTATCAACTGAAAAGCTAAAATGTAGATTCAGTTAGAGGGCGCAATTGTGTAATTTCCTCAAGAACTGTTTATTACAGAGTTTGACTAACTTCAATACAGGNAACTGGAGGCGCTGTGGTGTAGTGGTCATGACTCTCGCCTTTCAACCAGAGGGTCGTAGGTTCGAGTCCCAACCATGGCGTTTTCCTTCAGCAAGAAATTCATACACACTGTGCTGTACTCAACCCAGGTGAGGTGAATGGGTACCTGGTAGGAATACTTATTCCTTGAAACGCCAAGTGCGCTAGTGGCTGCCGGGCTAAGGCTAGGGTAATAATGCTGCAATTATAGAGCGCTTAGGGAATTCTCATGAAGAGTTGATAAGCGCTATATACATTGTAAAAGCCGTTCATTATTATTATTATTAACTGAAAAGCTAAAATGTAGATTCAGTTAGAGGGCGCAATTGTGTAATTTCCTCAAGAACTGTTTATTACAGAGTTTGACTAACTTCAATACAGGAGGCATGTTGCTACCCAAGCTTTGCATAGTATGTGTGGTCAGTTTCACAGCTTTTTCATGTCTGTATACAGACAGCAAGTGTATGCCTGGATGAAATTCCTCAAGATCAAAAATGTGTTTTACAGATAATATCTGTTTTCTGTGTATTAAATTTTAATGAATTTCGATATAAAGTTGTCACGAGATTCACTTGAAGTTAAGTGTCACAGTCATGATACTTTCATTGAATTGCCCGTGTGCAGAAATACGACAGATTTCCAACTTTTGTTCCAGACTATTATCCCTAGAATGTTTCTAGGTCAATGGGGAATCAATGCAATATGATCAGTTCCCCTTAATCAATTTGGTTAACCCGTTGCTAAAAACCATGGCAAGGCATATAAATGGATTGCATAAACTGATGCTCCATTCTGCATCGTTTGCTGCAAGTTTAGTCAGTTAGCTACATGTACATGGCCCTAGGGGTCTTGTAATCCCCCCCCCCCAAGGAAAAAAAATCCCGATAGTCTCTTTTAAAACAGAGCATATGGAATGATTTGGGGGAATGTAGATGCTGATGATGAATACCTTTACCGTTGCTGCCAAAAAATAAATCATCAAAATTTCATAACGCAATTTAGATTTTTTACTGTGCCATTTATTCAAGGTTTCGTTTTTGTTCTTAGAAAGAAATAAAAAAGTTACATCTATAACTTAGATTAATCGAACTGACGAAAAAAGCAAAAACATTTAATGCTGAATGAAGAGCACCATTTAGATCATCAGCATCATTGTTGGCAAAACTCTTATAAAAGGTGCTGATTTCCTCTCCTTGTTTTGACACCTGCTCATTGTGCTATCCCTATAACAGTGATACATCACTCATATTGAACAACCCTCATATGCTAAAAATAATATTTGGTCAGGAGAAAATTTTCCATCAAATTTTAGCAGTTTGTTATTGAAAAGGAGTTTGATAATTTCACTGTGAACGTGATATGCTGTCACGATGATGTTTAAACAGCCGAGTGGCATGTGTTCACCTTCAACATGAACGTAAACATCTTATAATGCAACCAACTCATGAGCGTAATGTGACATTATTATTCAGCCATCATCTTTGTTTGCTCCGTAAATAAATTCTGGCACAATTTTAAACCCTCCAAGTTAAAACAATGATTCATTCTTTTTCAAAGCATTTTTTATTTGTGAAGTTGTCAAAAGCAGTCGTAACTTTCTATTAGCAATGTCTAAATTGTTTTTGGACTCCTGTGTCGTGAGAAGTTGCTCACTCAAGTGGGGACGCAAGAGGTTTTGAAACTCTAGAAAGCATTGAAACCTAGTATTCACTCACATCTCAATTTACTAGTCTTTAAACACAGACCCTTTATCACAAGCCCATCTTTTTCTTTTGAGTTTGCCCAGCTAATTTATTAACTTACAGCCATTAATAATTTTCTCATGATTTTCGCAAATTGAAGAATTTAGTTGTCACAATTTACAAAAAANATGTAATTTCCTCAAGAACTGTTTATTACAGAGTTTGACTAACTTCAATACAGGTGGCATGTTGCTACCCAAGCTTTGCATAGTGCGTGTGGTCAATTCCACCACTTTTTCATGTCTGTTATGCTGACAGCACGTGCATGCCTCGATGAAATTCCTCAAAATCAAATATGTGTTTTACAGATAATACAGTCAAACCTGCTTAAGCAACCACCTGTATAGAAAGACCACCTGTTCATAAAGACTACCTTTCTTGACTCCCTAGAACACAGATTGCATGTATTAATGAACCTGTCTATACAGACCACCTGTTGTTAAAGACCACTTTTTCCGTCTTCCTTGGGTGGTCTTTATAGATAGGTTTGACTGTATCTGTTTTCTGTCTATTAAATTTCAATGAATTTCGATATAAAGTTGTCATGAGATTCACTTGAAGTTAAGTCTCACAGTCATGACACTTTAATTGAATTGCCCGTGTACAGAAATACAACAGATTTCCAACTTTTGTGCCAGCCTATATTATCCCTAGAACGTTTCTAGGTCAATGAGGAATCAATGCATTGTGATCAGTTGCCCTTATCAATTTGGTTCGCCCCCATTGCGAAAAAGCATGGCAAGGCATATATTGGAGTACATAAACTAATGCTCCTTTATGCATCATTTGCTGCAAGTTTAGTCGTTTATTAGTCAGTTAGCTACATCTACATGTACCTGTGGTTTTGTAATCCCCCCCCCCCCCCAAAAAAAAAAAAATCCAATAATCTCTTTAAAAAAAGAGCATGTGCAATGATTTTGGGAAATGTAGATGCTGATAATGAATACCTTTACCATTGCAGCCGAAAAATCAATCATCAAAATTTCATAAAGCAATTTAGACTTTAATATTACTGAGCCTTTTATTAAAGGTTTCATTTTTGTTCTTAGAAAGAAATAACAAAGTTACATCTATAACTTAGATTATTCGAACTGATGAAAAAAGCAAAAACATTATAATGCTGAATGAAGAGCACCATTTAGATCATCAGCATCATTGTTGGCAAAACTCTTATAAAAGGTGCTGATTTCCTCTCCTTGTTTTGACACCTGCTCATTGTGCTATCCCTATAACAGTGATACATCACTCATATTGAACAACCCTCATATGCTAAAAATAATATTTGGTCAGGAGAAAATTTTCCATCAAATTTTAGCTGTTTGTTATTGAAAAGGAGTTTGATAATTTCACTGTGAACGTGATATGCTGTCACGATGATGTTTAAACAGCCGAGTGGCATGTGTTCACCTTCAACATGAACGTAAACATCTTATAATGCAACCAACTCATGAGCGTAATGTGACATATTATTCAACCATCATCTTTGTTTGCTCCGTAAATAAATTCTGGCACAATTTTAAACCCTATAAGTTAAAACAATGATTCATTCCATTTCAAAGCATATTTTATTTGTGAAGTTGTCAAAAGCAGTCGTAACTTTCTATTAGCAATGTCTAAATTGTTTTTGGACTCCTGTGTCGTGAGAAGTTGCTCACTCAAGTGGGGACGCAAGAGGTTTTGAAACTCTAGAAAGCATTGAAACCTAGTATTCACTCACATCTCAATTTACTAGTCTTTAAACACAGACCCTTTATCACAAGCCCATCTTTTTCTTTTGAGTTTGCCCAGCTAATTTATTAACTTACAGCCATTAATAATTTTCTCATAATTTTTGCAAATCAAAGAAATTAGTTGTCATAATTTACAAAAAACATATAAGGTTTATTTTCGTCACATTCGCACTTCGAAAGATTCTTACGCGATACGAAACTGCTTTAAAAGGCAAAGCTATGCGTGCAATGCGTGCTTGTTGAGATTGGTATTTATCCGCGTTCTCAAGTGTAAATACTGGAACATCAAAACAAATAATAATAATAATAATAGATGCAATTTATATAGCGCACGTATCCACTCTGCTGAGTGCTCAAGGCGCTTTACATTATTATTACCCTGGCTTTAGCCCGGCAGCCATTCACGGCGCACTTGGCATTTCAAAGAATAAATATTCCTGCCAGGTACCCATTCACAAATGGGTTTGTATTTGCAGACTATTAATTTACTAGATTAGCAACGTTCGGGCAGCGAGTTTTGTAGGTTGGAATGTCCTGTATGACCGCAATAAAAAAAGGTTTCGAATACTTTTGGGCGTCGACGCCCAAAAGAATACGAAAATGTAGGTATGTGTGGACATAGATATTGTAGTTCAATTGTTGCTAACCAGTTTAAGAAATATATTCGTTGGCAAGAAACGTGCGTGAATTTGATTCTACTAACCAACAGGCCTATTCGTTCATTTCATTGACTACCAGTTGCAGAAAGAATCATTTCCAAAATTCTTCTGGTTGTACACCTGAATATTTACGAAGATCAAGTACATAATATCAACCTACACGCACTCTACGTTCATCATCAGATGCTCTAATACTGAATATTCCTCGAACAAAGCAAGGATGGGGAGATTGTGCCTTTTCGGTTATAGGACCAAACCTTTGGAACCAATTACCTTACCAATCAAGACAAATAGAATCAACAGAATCTTTCAAGTCACATCTAAAAGCACATCTGTTTTCACCTGACTAATTATTATATCTATTATTTTTGTTCAGGAGATTCTTTCTCTCTCAAAAAAAGAGAAAATGTTTGTTACTTTCTATCTTGTTCATGTTTTTCCTATCTGTTTCTAAATGGTTGTTCTTGTTTCTAAAGCGCCATGAGCACCGTATGGTGGCCCTGTGCACTATATAAGTAGCCACCATTATTATTATTAGTGAATCATTTTAATTTATGATGATAACCTCTTGTTTCACTACAGTTTCCTCTGGCCAGCTCGTGAAGGAAGCTATCGTTAGCGAGTCTAAGATCGGGGAAGCTATCAAGCCATATGTGGAGAGGAATATGCTTGGTAAGTGATGTCAGATTTGAATTTACTTTTTGGTGAAAACAGTAATATCTCATTTTCAAAAAGAAATTAAGCCATTATCATTATCATCAAGAATCTTCCAGATTGAAAATGAAAATGGCGGCAATAAGTAAATAATTGAGAAAGTAATGTAATGTTTAGTGTTTAGTAGTTGAAAATAGAGTTTCAATTACTTTTATTTATTCATTTGTTTGTTCAATTATTTATTTATTTATCTTTTTTAATATTCATTTTTATATTTTATTGGTTTATTCATTACCTATTCATTCTATTCCACTTCTGAAAGTGTTACCCTTTTCAGCAAAACTATGCTGTTCTTCAAAGTGGTTCACAAGTTGACACATGCATTAAATCAATATTGATATATTAAGAATTTCATTCAAGTCTAGGGAATGACTGCGTCAGGGCTGCCAAGTCTCCTGGATTCCGCAGGAGACTCCTGGAAATGGGCCACAATAAATGCATGTTTTTGAGCAATCTCCTGGATTATGGAAACATTGATGCCATTAGGTT
>BQKZ01000416.1:85418-105531 GCA_036244855.1 Temnopleurus reevesii | reverse complement strand
TTGTCCCCCACAAAATATGAGTTTGTGGGACTGGTCATGTTCAATTTTGCTGAATAACTTGCGCGCAAGAAACGGCGGATATCTTGGAAACTTGAGACGAAAAATTTATTTCAATAATAAAATTGACAACTATAATAGATTCAAAAACCTTTCGTAATTCACTTATAGTATAAAATATATTCACCTTCTGACATTTTCAAAGACAAATCCACCAGTTGGAGGCTCACAAATAAGTGGTGCTGCCATGATTGCTGTCTCATGAAACTGTCCAACTCTGGACGAAAGATGGCGTTGCAAAATTTTTACTCATTTTTTGACCAATCACAGGCGAGTATATCAGCTCGCTTTTCGAAATGTTTTTGTTAGCTGCTAAGAGATGAATTCGTGCGAAAAGACGGCTGTTTCTGGGCGAGATCTTTAAATTTTGCACGATTGAGGTAATTATGTAGGAAAATGTGGTTTATAATTTTGTATTTGATTTAATTTTGTGCTTGTATATTGGGAAATCTGCTGAAAATCGCATACATAGCTCAAATGTCAATAATTTGTTTTCAGTCCCATTAACTGGTTTGTGTGTTGTGTGAATTTTATTGTCTGATGTGTGTTGAAGCCTTTCATGAATGATCAATTAGAATAGAACTTGAAGGACCAAACAAATGCCCAATAATAAACATAAATTGGTGAATCAAGACGGGAGAAATTTGACATTCGTAATTTAATTCGAAACATTTAATCATGACATTTTAATTTTGGCAATAATTAATGTTTACGTAAACTTGGTCCGGCAAAAGTGTTTGAATTTTAGTGTTTGTTTTTCTTATCCCTGTTTTTTAAATTTTAGCACTGCTGAAACATTCTGAGCGGGCGTGTTACTGCGGACCTACTAGCCATCCGACTGGATTTTGTTTTCTGTTTGAGATTCAAGTCTATGCGTGTGTGTTGGAATTTATTGTTCTTTTCTCGCCCTCTTCTTTAATAATAATATTTTGTTCTCTTTCTTCAGTGCCCCTTCATTTCTTTTCTATTTTTTCTCCTATTTTTCTTTCTGTCTGTACTGACTACTGTGCTATTCCTCTCTTTGTCTTTCTCTTCTTCTTTTATTGCTCTCTAGTCTCTGGCTTCTTATCTTCTCTTTCTCTCTTTCCCTTTTTTTTGTTTTGTTTATTTCTTCTTTAATTTTCCTCTTCTTCATTTCTTAATTTTTTTCTCAGCTTTTCTTCTCCTAGCCCTACTACATCTCCTTCGAGTTTCCTCTCTTTTCTCTGAAGTCCTCTGTTCTTTTATTTTTGTCTTCCTTTGACTCTGTCTCTTCTATTGATTCTTATCTCTTTTCATCTTCCACTTTTTATTTTTCTCTCCTCTTTCACTTCTTTTATTTTATATTCATTATCATGTTTTTTTCCTCTTCTATTCTTCTCCTAAGTATATTTATTAATTTTCTTCTCTCTGCTCTTCCTCTGTTGTTTTATATTTGTGTCTTTCTTTTCGTCTCTTAGTTTTTTGTTAAGTGGGTCAAATTTCATTAACATGGTCAAAAAGGGCAAAAAATAATTTTGATATGTTGTATAATTGATATTCTCTGAAGATTAACACCATCCTTCAAAACCATTTTCATTTCATAATTAGGCTTAATTAATGTTAATGAAAATATTAATTTTCAACTGCTGTAGAATGCTGCAGAATTTTTTATTTTTCATTGGATGTTTTACAAATTTGAAGTGTGTATATGTCATTAACACAAATAAATTTGAAAGTGCAATTTACAACCTCATGCACCAGTGACCATTTAACTTGTGTTAATTAGTTGATGAATTTTAACAATATGTTGTTGCGTAAATTATCACCTTTTTTCTTATTGACATAGTAATTACATTGATTTGTGAGCCTAGATCAAATATGAAATAAAAAAAAGTCTTCTCAGATATAGCAGGTAAAGGGTTGTTCCACACAAATGAGTTCCTCTTTCAAATATTACCAACAATGAGATTTGACTAACACCAATTGCAAACGAAAGTTTATTCCATTTAAAATTATAACATTTACCAGCATGTAAACAATACTTTATAATTACTGGATAGGCATGAGTAATTCAAAGTAAAATTTGCGTTCACAGCTTATTTCAGCAATGACATGTATGTCCTTAATTCAATCAATACATCGATTTTAGTTTCAATTCATTATTACAACTTATATATATATACATGTATACAAGGATAAACTTTAGCTTGTGATCAACATATCCACATAATGATTTGAAAAGTGGATAGGGTGGCAAGAAGAGGGAGATTTGGATAAGTTCCTACCCCCTGTTGTATGCCACACAAAATAGTTCAAAATGATGTTAAATAAATCGTTTTTACTCAAAATGTTTGTATGTTTGTTGATTTTAACTTTAAATGATAACATGTTTTCAATGAAAGCGTTTATTACTCAAATGATATGCATTCACATTTTGTCTTCATATCTATGACACTCCTAGGATATAGCCAGACCTCAATAACTACCACCATGTTTGGACCAGTGAGGACGACAAAGAGAGTGCTCAATGAGCGGCAATCAAGTGAGAACCTGCCAACTCCAAAGAGACAAGCTTCCCAGTGGTCCACTCCAACCCGTTTGAAAGAAAATAGGAGGCCCTCTACGCAGTCGAGTGCCAGTCCTATGGTTGGCCGACGCCCCTCCAATCAACATGTCAGCTCCAGCCCATTTCACCAGTTCAAGACTCCTACAAGGTTTGTTGAATGATTATAAACCACCCTTCTGTAATTTTGGCAGAATATAAACAGCCATCCTCCATTACCGACGCAACCCATCTCACTCTCATATCTGCCTACCAAAACTCAGACTCTTGGTTATTAGATGGTATCAACATCACTGGATATAGGTATGAATCAGTGGTACCACATGATCTTATTGTCCTGAGATCTATAGTGAAAACAAGTAAGCACAGAACTCCGATTTGTATTGAATTTTCATTATGTTTCTGTTCATTTCACTACCTCACAATGTAATTTTGTCGTAATATTATAAAGAATTAAAGTTAAAATTTTTCCTTCCATACAAGGAAAATATTTATTTTGCATTTTGTCAAGGAACACCAGACTGCGACAGTAAGCAGGAGATTGGAATCAAATGCACCTACAGACGTGCTTCTTATGTGATGATTTATCCATCCATTATCATGTTTATTTGTTTATTTGTCTATTTATTCATTCATTAATCTATTCAATATGTCATTCATTTATTTTTGTTTCAGGCCACCCAGAACAATTGACACCGCACAAGGAACACCAGAGTGCTACAGTAAGGTAGAGATTGGAACCCCAAACACCTTCAGACGTGTCTCACACAGTGCAAGCTCCAGTGGTAGTAGTAGTAGTGACGTCAGCACCAGTGAAGATGGGTTCAGTGTTACTGTTGGGGTCAGGGTTCGACCCTTCAATGCTAGGTGAGGATTGCGCAATCTTTCTGCTTTTTGGGAATATAAAATGATACCATAATCTTTGCTGAAAAGTGCCCCCAACAAACCAAATTGGTGGCAAAAAATCTTACGTGATAGGTGATTTGTGATGATGATTGAACTTCAAATGTAGATGCTAACTACATGTAGCAGGGAATAATTTCACTTTTCCCACAGCAGTTTTAGACATTGGAGAATCCTTTTTAAAACTTAGCTGTACATACAATTCTATGTGAGAAAGATGCTACACGAAACATCTTTTGTATAGCAATCATTCAAAACTGCATAGCGAATTGCGATGTGATACCAGGTAAATTATTCCCTGAATAGATGCTCCAAATACAAGGTATGTGATATCGGGACTGCCTAGGCCCAAGTTTTGAAAACTGTGTTATCGTTTGTGTTAGTTAATTGTCATGATAAGTCAAAAGTACGACGCGCCATTGGTTAATATTTGCGCAGTGTCTGGAGTGCTCGTGTAAGGTGGGGAAAGAAATGTCTGTGCATCCACCAATAAGAAGTGTTTATTGTGCGCAATTAGCGTTTGTCGTGAGGGTTAACATTGCTTTACTTATTAAACACAGAATAAGACGTAGTTTTCAGAATTTGGACCCAAATGATATCACTTGACATTAGCTCTGATATTGGCAATACGTTCGGAGGCGTCATGGTGTAGTGGTTCTGATTCTCGCCTTTCGACCCGAGGGTCGTAGGTTTGAATCCCACCCATGGTGTTAATTTCCTTCAGCATGATATTTATCCACATTGTGTTCCACTCAACCCAGGTGAGGTGAATAATGGGTACCAGTGGGAAGAAATTCCTTGAATGCAGTGAGCGCCAAATGGTAGCCATGCTGTAGCCGGGTAATAATGCACAGAGCGCTTAGAAACACTTTGTAGTATCAGCGCTATATAAATGTTGAGTATTATTATTATTATTATACGTGATAGGGAGAATTGTTGTGACGCAACTCTTCATTACTATATTCATCTCCTTTATAGAGAGAAAGCTGACAGCGACGTGAAGTGCGTGATAAGCATGGATGGCAACGAGGTCCAGATGTCATCCAAATACGGTCAGTCCAGTCACTTCTGCTATGACCACTGCTTCTGGTCAGTGGACAAGACCAGTTCACACTTCTCTGGTCAAGAGGCTGTGTACCGGTTGGTCGGTCAGCCGTTGCTTCGTAGTGCCTTTGAGGGATACAACACCTGTCTCTTTGCCTATGGTCAAACAGGGTCTGGAAAATCATACACGTGAGTACTGGAAAATATGGCACTCATTCTTTAAAAAAATTGATTTTGTTGCAAGGATGCTAACTATTTTGGAATATACATTATAGAGATCAAAATGTGAATAATCTAACAACTGAGCCAAATTTTTTCTCAGGAGAGAAAGCATATGGGTATCTTTTGCTTTCTATCATGAGAAAATGTTTTCTTCAGCTGTGTACTGACTCACTCTTTATTTGTATCCATGCACATTCCTGTTGTAATATTTGAGCTTATGAAGTTGTCAATAGGGAATAAAGCGTTTACAATAGTAAGGATTATTATGAAGACTTTCACTGCACTTTTCTGCTAGAAAGCACACTATGTGCATAAATACATTGACATAGATTGGTTTACCTAGTGTGCAATTTGCAACATTATGTCATCAAAAAGGAAAAATGCACAGGAAAATGCAAACTACGAGCAACTAATTGGATGAAACATATATTTTTGTGGATTAAAGAATTTCCTTTTTCATATAGACTAGACAAAAATATAATTAAAGAAAGTTTAGGTCAGCATCAAAATGTAAAAAAGAGTCTGATTCGGTTTCACTACATGTACGCATTCATATCTCTCCCTCAGAATCATGGGTTCCAACGAGGAGAAGGGCATCATCCCTCGGTTCTGTAAGGATCTCTTCCGGAGGGTGGAGGATCCGCAGGAGACAAAGGTCTCCTTCAAGGTGGAGGTCAGTTTCTTTGAGATCTACAACGAGAAGATCCATGATCTATTGGCTCCAAGCGTGGAGAAGACGGAGAAATGGGACAAGTCAACTCCCAAGAAGATAACAGTGAGTAATTTCACTTCTGGAAAGCAAAAATCTATTAACAAAATTCATATTATGATGTGCAGATAAATGGGGTTAGAGATAGAAACAGTCTAATATGTGAGCTGTGTTAGGGATAAAGGAGATTGGTCAGTTTCTAATAATCTCGATCTGTTTTCTCCTAGCATGGGGGAAGTGGGATTAAGATGTATATGTCTAAAATATTTGTCCTTTGACACAGATGAGATGAATCCATGTTGGATTAATGTGATTTACTATGATAGAATGTCAGAAAGAGAGATAGGGATAAAGGGAATATCAGGCCAATGAAGATGTTATAAAATGTGAATGTTTAATAATGTACCTGGCAGGTTCTGAGAATATGACATTTAATCATGAGTTTCCATGGAATATGCTGGTGTGCTAGTGAGTCTGCAATTATCTCAGCAAATCAGTGCCAATTATTGTGTTGAAATAGCAAAGCTAATTTTCAATCTTTTCTCGTTTTACTCTCCAATCCTACCCTCTATCTGTACAGCTCAAAGTGCGAGAACATCCAACCCAAGGGCCATATGTGGAAGGACTCTCTACGTAAGTACATGGTCCTATATTCTGCTTCATAATATAATCAGTATGGTTTCTTTTTTATATTGATGTCCATGTTAACTGTCTACAGACTTTTCACGTTTCTGTGGTATTTACTATTTCTGGCAAGTTAGCTGACAAACTTCAAGTATGTGACAATGCCTTTTCAATCATTTTATTCTAACCCTTTGCTTTTGTATCATCCTCACCTCCGAACACCTGTCATACAGATTTCAAGCAAACTCTTACTCCGATATCTACTCCTGGATTGAGCGAGGTAACAAGCAACGAGCCACTGCTGCTACAGGCATGAATGACAAATCCAGTCGCTCACATTCGGTCTTTGTAATCATGATGACAAAAACTAAGGTAAATAAAGATTTATTTCATGTATAGATAAAGCAGTAAAGACATTCTTCATCATGGGTGGCCCTGCCTTCGTAAGGTGTTGATGACCACGGTCCACCATGTCCCTCTATCGTTCAAATATAGAAATATATCTATCTTGTGCATGTCATTTCCGTCAATCTGATAGGTTTGTCCACAATTTTTTTATTTTTCAAAATCATTGGTTAGTCCCTTTGTATAGCTAAACTCTGAAATATAGATACGGTACTGATATTATCTCAGTAATAAAAGATTGATCTTCAAAAATATATTTATAGTGCATGTTGGGCTGTTTTCATTTTTTGAAATCTATCATTCATTTTCATCCGTCTGAATAATTATACTTGCTAGACTTCTTTGTGGAAACTTGTTCAATTGGTTATCTGCGAATGAATTGTGTTAATGCGACAGGATGGCAGAAACCTTTTTGAAACAGGTCGCCTTACTTTGCTATGTTCAATCTCATTTTAGTGCTGTATTTAAAGCAACATATTGGAAAGGGCACAAGGAACTAATTATGTAACACAGGTGATGCACTGCTTTACTGTTTTCTCTATTTTCCTACATTGTAGAAAGAGATGTTTGATGGTGAGGAGCACATCCACAGTGTGACAAGTAAGATTAACCTCATAGACCTCGCTGGAAGTGAACGTTGCGCTGCTACCAATACTACTGGGGATCGATTAAAGGTACAACTTCCTTTTTCACCTCTCTATCTTTCTTCTTTTTTTTTTTTTGTATTTTGTGTGAGCGACCTTCTGTAACAAACTTTCACTTGTGTCATTGTGTAATCTTTTGAATAATTATGATGCGTTTTCAATCTAAATTGGATGTTCAAGGTGCTCTAGTGCAAATTAATAAAAAAAGAAAAAGGACAAGGTAACATTGGATCAATAGTGAATGTCTGTTTAAAAAAGGCACTCTTATACAGTAATCTTTTTGGGTTCACTCGAGAGAAGTCACTGATGTCAAACTTATTAAGGCTCTAAACAGATAAGGAACCGTGGCATCCAAAAATATTAACAATATTTTGTCATTTTAGGAAATAATACTTATGAAATACAACATATGGATTTACATTTAAGCATTTGTATAAATGTGTATCATTTGCAGGAGGGAGCTAACATCAATCGTTCTTTGATGACGCTAGGAAAGGTCATCTCTGGCCTCTCAGACAAATCTCTCAACCCCAAGAAGAAAGTCTTCATCCCCTACAGAGACAGCGTACTAACATGGTGAATATATCAACACTGGTGTAAGGGGCCCTTTTCTGTAAATTTGTATTTCTTTTTCATGTGGCATATCTAATAACTTGGCATAATTGAGCTCATGGCACAAGAATACTTGATCTAATGGAGTGGAATGATTATGTAAGGGATCAGAGCAAGCAAACTTCAGATAATTTCATTGCTACTATTGACTCAGGCCACACGATTCCTTTATTTTTCTCTTTGTTTCTATTATTCTTTGCACTTTTGTACCCCCTAAGAATTCTACCCAGGGGTCCTTCAATCTGAACCCTCTGAATGACTGTGATAAAAAAAAGTAATTATCCAAAGTTCACTGAAGGAAAATGCCACATGAGGAAACCCAAACATTTCCAAGGAAGGGCCTCTTATGTCTTTGAAAAGATTCACCATTTTATGAGTAATGTATTTTTGATATATTTTGTATTGAATTTCTCTGTTATTGTCTTCTCTGAATAATTATTATCAGTTAATGGAATTTGGACCTTTGTTTTTTGTCTGATTCCAGTGTGTTATCCAGTTAACCATTGCCAGTGATAAAATAACACAATTTTATAACTGACACTTTATGAACTTTCCTTTCATAAGGTTACTGCGTGAGAGTTTAGGAGGCAACTCCAGGACGGCCATGATAGCCACCGTCAGCCCAGCTAGCACACAGAGCGAGGAGACTCTCAGCACGCTCAGATACGCCAAGCAGGCTCGTTCCATCATCAACGTAGCTAAAGTCAATGAAGACCCTAATGCAAGGCTGATCAGAGGTAAATGGAATAGTAATATTACAATGACTATCCATTGTTCATATTATGTAATAATTATCTTATATATAGCCATTCACTTTCCTGGTTTTTACAGTAGCAAATGCAGATAAATTTTTAATTGAGTGAAATCAGTTCAATGAAGGGAATTCAAATCCTGTGCCTTAGGGGACTCGTCTTGATTGTGCCATGGTTACTCCAACATGTCGTAGAGTATAGAATACAGATTTCATATGAAAATGTATATAATCATGGAGCTAAATTCATAATTTTACTAGCCATTTCATGCCCAGCATCAATTTTGAGAACTCAAACGTAATCTCATACAACTTGAATTAAGTCATGTCCAAGTTTGAGCATGTAGATATTTATCTTTTAAAAGATGTGAAATTTTCTCTGAACACTGAACTCCCTACCCCTTCCACACACTAAGGGAATGTAAATACAATCCAATGGACAATCAACTGCTTTTCTTATGATTCCATTAAGCATGAATGCACCATTCCTTTCTTATCTTTCACATTCTTTTATTTTTGTGCAATCCTCAGAGTTGAGGACAGAAATAGAGAAACTCAAATCCATGGGCTACTCCACCAGAGGGAGGAAACACAGCGATGAGGAGAGAAAGAAGAATGAAGAGCTGGAAGGATTGAAGGAGAGACTGACAGAGTCACATCAGAGGATGAACGAGATGGAGGAGGCTTGGAAGGAGAGAGTGAGAGAAGAAGAGACAAAGAGGAAAAGGGCAGAAGCACAACAGAAAGAGGTAAATATAAGTGTAATAAAGGAAAGGACAAGAAACAATGTGATTTAAGAAATAGAGAAGCAAATGAATCAGAATTAGGATTTAGCATACCAAGTCGATAATCTGCAGCGCTCTGAATATCTGTAATATCCTTGAAATTGGTGTCAAGGTTAGTTAATTTTTATACAAAGCATATATGCAAGTATGTATATGATTTTGATCTTTATCTTATTTTCCATACATAAAAAAGACATACGGGGTATTGTTCAAAATCAACTGCAACTTTGCAAATTGTAACATGCATTTTCATTCGCACATGGTATGCGTACTTAACAAGACACGCATGAAACAATGGTTTTGATTGGCACATTCCAATCAACTGCAACTTGCAATCATTTGCAACACCCCCATAGCCTAGCTTTTCATTTATTGTTACATCAAAAGTTTGATTTACAATTTGATAGCTCGTTACCCCCACCTGGCCAAATCAAATTAAAATGGGCAACTCTCAGAAGTTCTCCAGTATTCACCAAATTGATGTTATGGTTTGATAATTGTCATACAAAGCAGATTCAAAGTTGCTGTATTTTATTTTCTGTACATCAATGTAGGACTGTTTCATTTCTCATATTTCTTTTATTCATTTCCTCGTACATCAGAAATTGGATATGGCATTCCAAGTAGATAACATTCTCCCCAACCTGGTCAATTTGAACGAGGACCCTCAGCTCTCAGAAGTTCTGTAATGTTCTTGAAATTGCTATTATGGTTTAATAATTTTCATTCAAAACACATGATGTATGTCATACTAAATTTTTCATATCTTTGCTCTTCATTTTCTCATACATCAGAAGTTGGATTTGGCCTTCCAAGTACATAACAATCTACCAAGCTTGGTAAACTTGAATGAGGACCCTGAGCTCTATCTGAAGTTCTTCAATATCCTCAAAATTTACACTATAGTTTGATACATTCGATTACAAATCAGATACAAATGTGAAGTTATATTTCCCATACATGAATAGAATGTTATTTTTCATATCTTTGCTCTTTATTTCCTCATACATCAGAAATTGGATTTGGCCTTCCAAGTAGATAACACTCTACCCAACTTGGTAAACTTGAATGAGGACCCACAGCTCTCTGAAGTTCTCCTCTACGTCTTGAAGGAAGGTGAAACCCACATCGGAAGGACAAATCAGAGCGCCCCCAATGGTATACATCTCAATAGCGCCCTCGTACAAGAGGATCATTGGTAAAGACAGCTTTACTCATTTTTTCTTCCTTTTTTATGTACGTTTGTATGAAACTTTTCAAGCATATAGGTCATTCTAATTCTTTTGATGGGCATGGCTAGATTGTTGAGTTGTTGTAGTCAAATGTTTAGAGTTACATCTTCCAGCAAAATAATACAATTGAGTATATTAGTGTGGTTAGTGTGAATGGAATTTTATGGATAGTTTTCTTAGTTTTACTTTTTCTAATTTTAGGTCTATCGTAATGTCTTGAATGTCATGTGTTCACAATAATTCCTTCTCAATTCCTTTTTGTGTTTTTGTGCTTCTTGAAGATTGACTAACTATTTCAACAATTGTACAGCTTTGGCATTCCTGAACTTAATCGCAAATTATAAGTATTTTTTACTATTGCTATTTCAGTATTTTTTTTACTTTTGCTAGTTATGTATTTATTTTTTTTTTTTTATTATTGATAGCTAAGTAATTTATAAATTCTAACCAATGATGTATGCTTTTGTTTTTGATCTATTAATTGAAGATGTTTGCTTGTTCGCTTTGCAAATGAAAATCTAATCACTTAACATTATTTTATACCATTTCAGCCTGATTGTTAACAATGGATCATATTCAACTGTGAGGCCTGTGAATGATGCAGAGACGTATGTTAATGGAGATAGGATATACAGGCCTAGAAGGCTACATCATGTGAGTGATTGATAAAACGTTATGCTCTTGTAAAGTGTATGATAATGTTACTTGGTAACCAATTGACTACTGAAATCAGTAATTTCTATATACTTTGTGCATTGACTACCCAATTCCTTTGGTCAATGGGTTAACGTAAGGGGTTTACAATGTGACTCCTTAATCATTCCAGACAAGACAATTGTCTTTGTGACTAGGTGCCAGACTCTACTAGCATCCATGCTATTTTCTGGTTCCTTTTATCCCGTTAATACTAGTGATGCATTTATAGAGGGACAATGCACTAACTGAAAATTGACAAGAAATATAACAAATTGGCATCCAACTTCTTGAAATTGTGGAATAAATAATAATGATAACAGCCATGATTGATGGGAGAGGAAGAGGGAATCATATAAATCTTTTCATCAAATAAATTGTTTGAACTTATTTATAAAGTCTTCAGCACAAGATGAGTCAATGTGTATTAGATTCCTGTAGTTTGTGAGATACAAACCCTAATACAACGTAGTTTTCCTCTCCTCCCATATGCACTCTTTTATTTTCTCCATTCTTTCCCTGATTTTGACTCTGTTTTTATCTCATATACAGGGAGATCGTGTAGTAGTTGGGAACTATTACTTCCGTTACAATGACCCGAAAGAGGTGCGCCAAACTGGTCAAAGGTCAAAGGCCAAGACAAAGGTTGACTTTGAGTTTGCTAGGAATGAGCTGGCCAATGCACAAGGCTCAAGGTAAGATTGATCTCTTCTCTTTCTTTGAAATGAATTCTGATTGAAATATTTTATGGGGAAAAACTCTCTAAAGAATTTGTGAATAATAGATACAATTTATATAGCGCACGTATCCACTCTGCTGAATGCTCAGTTGTTACTTTTTTTTTTTAATATGTGCCTTCAGTGTTGTTCATATCAAATAGGAACATCCAGGTAAATTACCTAGTACGGAAGTGATCCCGCGCAGTGTAAGCAATGCACGAGGGGAGTGAGAGCGATTGCTCTCCTAAAGCTCCCCTTAAATGATTTTGGGGGAGTGATTTATAGAGCCCCTTATAATCCAAATCTACTACATGAACTAAAGACCCAACATAGCTCCCCTAAAATTCTCCTTGAGAGCCCCTAGGAGAGCTTTTTATAGCTCCCCTGCAAATTCTTAAATTTAGTCCCTCCGCGTGTACTAGATTTGCCCCCTGATTTGAACAACTGTAAAGGCACGTATTGATATTGAATAATGCATTTGTGTTAGTGGCATAAATGAATGCTAATGCTATACATCAAACCTACATATATGTACCTATGATTTACAGTCTAAAGACTTAACCACTATAACACAACACTTGTATTGGATTTGCTTCTCAAACAAAAATCCTTAAAATTCGATGGGTAATATTTGTAATCCATCCCATTGGCATCACATATTCTCAGATTGTTGGCCAGCTTTCCATATTGGATTGTTTTTCTTTTTCTTTGTTTTTCCTGCAAAAGTTCATAAGAGTAATACATTAGTGATTGAGATTCTATTTCAGTCAAATAACCAGACTTGCTGCTAAGGTTAAGAAAAAAAAAGTTTGGAGCATCAACAGGCAAACCCTGAAAACATGTATTCACTTAATTTTTTGGACTTCCTTTCAGACTGCAGGCAGAGAAGGAGGAGGCAAAACTCCAGACACAGAAAGAAATGCTAAAGGGCATTGAAGAAGCAAAGGTAAGTTTGATCTTTCATTACCGTAGGAGAAAAAAAAATAAGAAGATGAAGAAGTATCTTTATCTTTTTAATGAGCTCACTTCATTCATGAATACTGGCAATCTTATTGAACCAATCTCAATAGTAGTATAACTAAGAAAACATGTTTATAAGTTAGCACACTTCATCTTCAGCCAAGGAAAATACATGTACATCAAGTTTTGGAAGTATGAACTTATCTCCTTCATATGAATTTTATTTCTTATCATTCTGTTTGTTTCTTGCTTGTTTCTCTTTACAGAAAGCAGCTCAGAAGGAACTAGATACACAGAGGAGAAATTATGAAAGGAAAATCAAGGAGTTAGAGAGCGAACTGGTAAGTCACTACTGGCAATAGCATTTTTTGTTGATTCATGCTACAGTAATTGCATGTACTTAAATTATTAATGTTCTGCAAACTTTGGGTGTAGAAAGTTACTTTATAGAAGGTTGTGTGATGATACACAATGATGATGAGGAGGAGGAGAAGGAGGAGGATTATGATGATGATGATGATGATGATGATGATGATAATAAAGAAGACGGAAAACATGGTGATGATGATTTATGATTATGATGATGGCAATTCATTGAATAATTTTGCCAGTCATCACAAGTCTAAGAAGTTTTGGTTAAAGATTTTTTTTACAGAATTTTAGAGATCATTTTTCCAATCTATATCTGAGAACACTAATGTACCTTTTATAAAGGTAGTATTGTGTAGGCATCTTATCATTTAATTCTTTCTTTTTTTGTCCCTTTCTTTATATCATACAACAATTGGATTTTGTGAGAACGTTATTACCAATTACATTTTGTAATGTTCTGTATTATGGGATGAAACAATTTTTTTCACATCGTGAAATTATTTCACTTTGACCAAGTTTAGCATTTAAGGAGAATGGTGGCCATGATGATATACTGATCTTCATCCAGCATATCCTTTAGCTTTAATTATCGCGAATGTTAAATTCAATTTAATTATTATATTTTTTTCAGAGGAATATGTCAATGACGAGTCACAAGAAAGAGGAGAGTCAGAGACAGAGAACAGACAGTAGAGTTGATGAACTACAGCAAGAAAATAAGGTGAGATCTTTTGCTATATCTCAATAAGATAGATGCATGATTGGGAAGTCTAAGGGGATGCTGCTAGAAAGTTACAATCAGTTGCAAATAAACCACAAATCAGCGGTAAATTGAAAACTCACATTTTAACTGTGCTTCCAACAAAACACACATAAAATAATGAATTTCGGGTGCATGTCAATCAATAGCAGCTTGCAATCAATTGCAATGTTCTAGCTACACCCCTAAGTCTCCATTTGCTACAGAGTCAAAGTAATACTTTCTTATTTGATGGAAAAACTATTCACAATATTTGAGAATCATAGTTTTTAGATTATCTTAGCTAAATTGTCAAATTCCTGTATTTCATTTTAGATGTTGAAGCAGGAGCTAGAATCCAACAGAAGACGCCTGGAGCTGGAGACAAGGGAGGCTCGCCGGGCCCTGGAGCACGGCTCCACCCATCACACCAGGATCCTGCAGGAGCTAGAGAAGGAGAAGGAGAGGATCCTAAAGAGTGTGGAGAGCCTTCAAGCAGCTCAGAGGGATCGTAAGCTGAGGAAAGGAGGAGCTGGGAGGATGGAGACAACAGGGCTCCAGGGAAGGAGGGATCTTCTCCATCTTTCTATGAGGTTACAGGAGGCAAATAACATCTGTAGCAGTCTCAGGAAAAACATTGTAAGAATTGATTCAACATTCAGAAGTTCTTCTTTTTTTCGTTTGTAATATACCCCTCATACGAACTGACAAATAACATGGCAACAAATTTCTGAAAGCATATCCAGGGAGAATCTCTCATGATATATTGGCATACACAATTTCCTGTTAGTATTTCAGATATTTTCTAATGATTTTCCTACAAGTGCATAAATAGCAAATTTGGATTGTCTCTTGGGAGTTTCCTTGTAATTTGTGTGTGTGCATATATAAATGAGAAATGTCATTCGGGATTGAATTACAATCTGATGGAGTCGGTCTAAAATTATTTGACTGATGGAAGCTTTAATTTTTTGTATGCATTACTTGGTATTTGTAATTGAAAAATATACATAATTTCGTATGGTAATTTTGTTTCTGCAGACACTCAGCAGACATGACGAACAGACATCTCATCAACACGGTCAAAGGTCAGAGGTCAGCATAAGGGTCAATGACACCAGGAAGGGGTTGATGACCTTCTGGTCATTGGATGTCTTTGAAGAAAAGCTGCTCCAGATGAGAGAGGCTTTCCAGGTTGGTTATGAAAATCATTAGGCCGATTATTGATTCATGAAAGTAGGTTCAAAGAATTACTCTCCACCTTCAGCCCAAATGCATATTGCCACTCTATGGACCCAGGGGATGCAATGTTATGCCGAATATTGCTCGACCCCTTTCTCGACAAATGCCAAAAATGGTAATAACAACTCCCAACTCATCTTTTTTCATATTTTATTAAGACCAGCTGGGGATTCAAGCTATTTTATTTTACATTCAATTTAGACTATCCTTACAAATAATGTTTTTGTTGTTGGAATGCCAGTCATGATATCTTGTATTCTATAGGAATTAAAGACCAACTTGGCCATTTGGGTTCTATAGGTAATACCTCATTTGGGTACCAAATAGTTTAAGATCAGAATCACAAGCTCTAAATTAATCCAGCATGAATCTTCACTGATTTACACATTACAATCTTGACATTCTGCATATCCTGCCATTACAAATGATTTCTTTAATTTTGGAGCTTATTCAAAGATTTCAATTTCATGCATCATCACTTTTGTTAATTTACGATAAAATTGTATTGTCTCTGTATTTTAGGGCAACTGTACAAGTCGTGAAATTGATGCAATATTCACCAGTGACAATGGAAGATGGGAGAGAGATTACAAGATGGATTCACCTATAGCTCACAGACAGTAAGTTTATAATTTCTTTCTCATCGATTTATCACTGAAATAATCCTCAAAGAAGTAAACTTATCTCTCTGTAAAGTTTTTCACTGCAAAGTTTGTCTCTTTATACAGATGTCTGTAAGAGTGCTATATAAATTCCAGTATTATATTCATTTTGAAAACATTCAGGAAGAAGAGTTAGACAGTCAAAGTAGGATTGCAATTTCAATGTGTTGAAGGATATCTTTGAAACTGCATGTTTTACTTTATTTGATTTGCGTCATAACACAAGTCCCTGCGGGCTTCTTTAGGAATAGCTACTAATTCTTTTGAATAATATCGGACACATTGATTAAAAAAAAAATATAAGGTTTTAACTTGATTATATATAGTGAAATATTGAATTAGCATTTGCAATATGCTTGGAAATTTTTCCCCAAACAGCAAAAAATGCACTCTGTACTGCAGATATAGTCGTAAATTCTACACTTTTTGGTTATCCTGTCATTTTTGTATTTTGTCTCCCTGTGTGCAATGCTTTTCTAGTATAAACTTAATGGCTGAAAGCCTCCATTATGAAAATATCATCTAAAAAATGGTTAACAACATTTGATTATTATAATTTCATTTGATGACACATTCCAGGTTCACCTGTCATTCAAAAAGTGATGTGTCCGCAACAACTCCTTCATGGTCATCCTCATCATCGTCCACCAGCAATGGACAGCATCCTCAATCTTCAGGAGTCGTCCATAGCAACGGTGTAGGTGCCATCACAGCATCATGCTTGCATCACCTAGAAACCACTGTGATGAGACGAGGAGGCAGGGAGGAGGATGCGGAACATACTCTGGCTGACAGGACTATTGGATGCATGCATTCTCTGCTGGTTGCCATGGATATGATGCGAGGGAGCAACAAGAGAAAGCATGGTGAGATTACATTGAGTACACACAGCAAGGTTGTTTGCCCCACCCCCAGTCCCCTTGTAGGTAATGGGTCCAAACCCTGGCTGGATTTACAAGTGAAACCTTCTGCCTCCTTGCCGAGCGCTCAACATTCTAGAAGGAAAGTGGAAAATAAGAGTGTGAAGCCAAATTATGACCAGCCCCATCTGTATACCTGCCAACCAAAAATTGAAATCTTGGCCTATGACCCATCATTCATTTGTATCGACATCTTTGGACACCCATAGTTGTTCAGAACGCAATGGCACCATTACACATCCACCTGTCCCGTAAGACACCCTTTTGTTTATGGATAGCGTCAATGAAGAGAGAAACATGCACTGGAATTAGTTGTCATTCTGGTATGCCTTTGTGCATCTCGGTAACAAATCTTGAACACCTTTTTTTCAGAACCTCAAAAACTTAATGCCAGGAGAACAAGTTTCTCCCAGGAGACAGGTGCATTTGATAACATCGTTCAATGAGAATTTATTTTCAGATTTCTTTTTATTTTCATAAGACTTGAAAAGTTTTTAATCCAATTTCGCTTTGGCAGGTATGTTAATGTAGCTATGTGGCCTTTAGCTAGAGAAATTGATATGGGAGCTTTGTATTGAATTTAATTGAATTTGAAAGGATATAATTGCCCCTATCTACTTGCTTTAATAATATCCTTAGAAGAAACAGCATTTAATCAGCAATTAGTGATCATTCTTTTTTATATGAGATATAGGCTTGTAGAGCTATAATTTAAAGACAAAAGGCATTTTTAAAATATCAGTTTGAAATAATTGTTATATCCTTTCAGACCAACATGAGTCAAGTTAAATGCTGATGAAAAAATTATAGTTTTAATTACAGTATTTTGTTCCAAACTCTCTCCCTATAGGTGAACCAATGGAGTCGTCGATCATCCAGGCTACGATATCCATTGACCTTTTGACCTCGCTCTCAAGCTTATGGGGAATGCTACTACATCGTCAAGATGATGAACAGCGCCCCCATCAGGTCAAAGCTAGCCAGGGATTGGTTGAGCAAATGGAGGAGTGCAGTCAGAAACTGGCCAGGCAGATCCATAACATGATTCAGGTATCTATGCTAATTTTCACACACGGTTTTATTTCTGTCAACTCATTGGCTGCGTATTTGCCTGCTGAAAAGTTCACATTAAGAAAGTGTATGGTCACAAACATATGATTGTCACTTTTCAATGCTTACACTAATCTATTAGTATCTAGGTAGATATCTTTGCTTTTCAAACAGGGTTGAATTTCTGTCATTTGACTTGCTTTCTAGTAACCAGCTGATAAAACACATTAAAAAAAGATTTATTGTCACACACATACATTTATTTATTTATTCTCATTTATTTATTCATATTTCACCAGGGTAGCCCATTCAAACAAAGTTTGGTCTTCCATGGGGCCCTGGAACACATTAAAATATTTACAGTTAAAACAAATAAGATAATATACATGTAGGATTTAAACTTCTCAGTGCTTGCTTATGTTAGTGACTGATTCACAGGCCACATGGAACATCTGAGCAATGTGCTTGTGTTTTTCTTTCTCTTTCATCATTGTCTCTTTACACTTCATCAACCTTCTTTGACAAACCATAGAAAGAACTTCTGTAATTTGTGTTTATTTATTTGTTTGTTTGTCACTGAAAACCTAATGAGATTTCTTTAATCCTTGGTCAGTATGGTATATGTGTTATCTCCTACGAGGATATTCAATGTTACAGAATTATAGAATGTTGTGTAGGTCATGTGCTTTACCGGAGATTGAACCCCCAAACTCAACATTTGAAGAAAAAAATCACTGTTTTCTCCAGTGCTGTTTTTTTACTATGCTTATTGCTTGACACCTCTTGGTAGAAACTCTTCAACAGTTAATGCAGTATTACTTCATTGGCTGTAGCTCAATCAGGGAATACATTTTAAGGGGAGTGAGAGCGATTGCTCTCCTAAAGCTCCCCATAAATGCTTTTTGGGGAGTGATTTATTGAGCCCCTTGTAACCCCAATTTTACTACACGAAGACCCAATCTAGCTCCCCTAGAACTCTCCTTGAGAGCATCTAGGAGAGCTATCTGTAGCTCCCCTGCAAATTCTTAAATTCAGTCCCTGCTCAATATTGTTATGCACTAAAAAATGTCAAGGAATAAATTCCAACCAATGAGTTATATAGGTTAGGAGGTCTGCAATGTCAAGCGCTTTCTCTCAGCTCCAACGGGCAACTTTAAATCAACCTTCAACTATTTCTTGATAGAAAACATAGGCTACGGTCGGTTGATGATTGTTTTGTCTAATCACCTCTGTGCTATTAGCACATCATCTAACGTAGATAATGACAGGGTTTAATGAGCTTGAGCTTATTAAATCACCTCTGTTTTTAACTCAATTACAGGTGGCTTGAAATTTAATAAGCGCACTCATTATGCACATGGGAGCTGAAGTGGAGAGTGGTGAAGTTGAAGTGACAAACATGATACTGTATAGCATTCTTTATGCATTGTATTTATGGTATATAGTTTTTTAAGAATCCTGCTGTTTATATATGTTAAACACATTTTTACACAGTACTAGAAATCATTGATATTTTTAAGAACGAGTATACACATAAAGTTATGCAAAATATATTGTTCCTAGGTGTTGAAATTGTTGTGTTGATTTTGGGTTCAAGTAAATTTGTTTGGTTTGGTCACCTTCTCCATGTCGAATGTAAGACCAACAATTATCTTACCTCAAAAGGTATGATTAATGGCCAATGCAATAAATTAAACAAAACTTAGTTTTCATCTAGTTAGAGAAAGACATCCAAGGCTAGCTTTCTCATGGTTTTTTTTTCAAAATGGGGCCATGAAATTTGTAGATGGTTATTTGTTTATGTTTTTTATTTCTTTAGGGTGGGCATTTATATAGTGTTTTGGGGGAGGGGGGGGGCACTTTGAAAGATAATTTGCTCTAAAAATGACTAATATTTCTCACTTTCTTTTCAGAACATCTCCCAGAGTAACCACATGAATAACAAGCCAGCTACTGCTGAGTTACAAAAGGACCTCAGCTTTGCTGCACGTATACTGGGAGAATTGTGTTTCATCACCGATACACCATGTTGGTCCATTGGTCAGGGGGAGGAAGATGGCGAGAAGCAGGTTTGTAGCATATTTTTTAAAGATTTTGGCTCATTTTCTGCTGAGCTGCAAAAGGGCTTTGCTGTATATAATAATAATAATAATAGATGCAATTTATATAGCGCACGTATCCACTCTGCTGAGTGCTCAAGGCGCTTTACATTATTATTACCCTGGCTTTAGCCCGGCAGCCATT
>BQKZ01000416.1:35361-84727 GCA_036244855.1 Temnopleurus reevesii | reverse complement strand
ATATTAATGTGCGTCATACAGAGTGGAAATTTTTGCATGGCCGGGACTGCAAAATTGGCGAAAATAAAACCAACGCGAAAATTTCAACTGTACAGTGAACAATATGATTCAACGTACTAGATAGAATTTACAGTGGCTATCAAGAGTAAAATATGTAAATAGATATAGAATTGGCATTCCCCTCTTATTTCTTTGATTTATCAGGTTGACTTCAAATTGAAACAAGGATTCCTGGATGGTGCTGATGTGTTTGTGGATAAGACAATCCAAGAAAGCATCTCTGCCATTGGTCAGTTTGAAATCCAGCTCCGATCCACGCTACAAGATCGCAATCTGAAAGGGGTAAGTGAAACATTTTGATTTTGATGGAAAACACGCACACAGTTTTTGGTGGTGGAGTGACTTGTTTTGTCATTTATTTATGTTTTTACACTGCAAGCATTCTTTGTATTCCCTTTCCTTTGAATCCTAGAAGACATACATGTAGTACGGTCCTTGTGGGGCATACACATAATTGTGGGACATTATGTTGCCCAATATATTAGATTCAGCATACTTTCTATATTTTTAATTGTAAAATTTCAAAACTGTTTGAATGATACTAACCAAGAGTATGAGCTATATCTTTTTTATATCAGATTTGAATTTCAATGAAAGATGAAGTATGGAGAATATGTTTAGACATAAAAAAAAAATCCTCAGAATGAAATAAATTGATAGATAAATAGAGATAGTGAATATATGTGTAGGAGAGCATGAGAAAAATGATTCAGAGGGTAAGGTGGAAAGAGAGAGATAGAGATAGATAGGGAAGATATAGAACTAAGGAAAAACATCAGGATTGGGGAGGGGGGACGTAGGGAGATAATGGAAGAAACAAAACTGCTAAAAAGGATCTATTGATCAGTTTTATTTATGAGATTGGTTCAATATTGTAATAAATGTGATTGGTCAACTGGCATCACATGGTATGTGCATTGAACATTGCCAACATGCCAAAACAGATACAAATATCTGATCGCATGTTCCCCTCTAGCTCTTGATATCGATGCGCCTACGTGTTGTCTGTCTCATTTTGCACAAAGTACAGTTGTCACAAATGCATGGAAATAGCACATAAACAGGCAAAGATAATACAAGATATTATTACAGCTTTAATAATATATGTTTCTGTCCTTTGTACCCTCAAACTTCTGGGATGGAAGTGAGTCGCGTATTAAGAGGGCACAGGTCAAAGAGCGTGAATCATAAAAATACGACACCAAAACAAGTTTCTTTGCTTGTTGGAAAGAAGAACGTGGATAACTCCAGAATTTCAAAAAACTAGTATCTGTAAACTTGAAGCTGTTGTTGCAGATTCATCATATAAGAGAAATAATACCCTGTTTTCTTATATATCCTATGTGTTGTCAACTCCTTTGTGCTATCTATACTCACATTGTAATGTGATAATAGTACACACTGTACTGTGATGAACACTTATCATAGGGAAACTTGTGTTACATGTATTTGATTAAACTCATGCAAGCTCACTGTGATAACACACATTTGACAATCAGTGTATTATTTGTATAGTGATCAATCATCTCACCTGCCACGGTACACCTGTGGGTAGCGTAACACCAGAGTGCTTGAACCTTCAATAAAAATACAAAGCCTTCCAATATCCATCTGAAGTTGGATAACACCAGAGTGCTTTAACTTTCAGTAAAAATACAACACCTTCCAATATAAATATAAACACCAGCGGTTTAAATGCCAACACACCTGGAGAGTCAATTAAAGGTCAATTTTGACAAGGGGTCGATGCGATAATGGACGTTTAAAGATACCTACGTAATCAAATTACAGAGGACTTAATTCAATAATCACTAAATAGGCATTACTTTTTGGGCTAATCATTTCGCCAGAATTTCTCAAGATAATAGTACAAGCACTGTTGCTTGTTGCATTTGAGCTTGTTGCATTTGGTGTTTTTTGGCTCTTTTTGTTTTGTTTTGTGGGTTATCTAGCCTTCATCTCACTTTCCATGTCATTCCTTCCTTCTCTCTCCTGCTCTCTCTCTCTCTCTCCCTCTCTCCCTCTCTCTCTTTCTCAGATACTTATCTTTCAAATTGACTTTCAGTGTAATATTCATGTTTTCTCCCTTGAAATTTAGAAGAAAAAAGATTAATCACCTTCCAATATCACCAAGACATAGGAGGTGTTGCTCGAATGCTGCAACTCCAAATTAATTGCAAATCAGTTTCAAATTGAAACATATTTTCATTTGCACATCTTCTGTGCTTTTAACAAGACTGGCATGAAACAATTATTTTGATCGGCACATTCCGATCAACTGCAGTTGATCGCAACGTTCAAGCAACCCCCCCATAGCATTACATTAGACAAATAAAGCTGTCTGCATTTTTAGACTAACGCATTGCATTCATTCAGGTGAATGCATTATATGCCAAGGTGTCATTGTGTGAGNGCATTTTGATTTGGATGGGAAACATGCATGCAGTGTTCGTCAAAAAAGATCATATTTAAATGTTCAGAAAATGTGAATGTATAGCCCACACCTATTTGTATGCATATTGAACCGGTTCGTGGTGAAAATGTTTTGCATATGATAAATATTTTTTTTTCATCATTTGTGTTTGGTCTTTAATTTTTTATGTGAAAAGCAGTTCCTGGATGTGTGAGTGACTTGCCTGTCATTTGTTTATATTTTTACACTGCAAAAATTCTTTGTATTTGCTTTTCCTTTGAACCCTAGAAGACATAGTACGATCCTCATGGGGGGTGAACTCATAATGGTGATACATTATGTTGCCCGATATATTAGATTCCGCATACCTTTGAATTCACATTCAATATTTGAATTTGCAAAATTTGAAAAATGTTTGAGTGATACTCAAATGCTGAAATTTTGCTTGTAGGTTTTTATGTAATTTTCTTTCATGAGATTTAAATTTCAATGAAAGAGGAAATATGGATAATATGTTAACTGCATTATTTGTATACTGATCATTCATCTCACCTGCCACGATACACCTGTCTGAGGTAGCATAGCACCAGAGTGCTCTATCCTTCAATAAAATACTCCTTCTTCCAATATGAATGTAAACACCAGGTTTAACTTTTTGAGGTGGCATAACACCAGAGTGCTTTAACCTTCAAGAAAAATACCATTCCTTCCAATATTAATACAAACACCAGAGGTTTAAATGCCTTATACACCTGGAGAGTCAATTAAAGGTCAATTTTGGCAAGGGGTCGATGTGACAATGGATGTTTAAAGATATCTACATAATCAAATTACAGTGGGCTTAATTCAATAATCACTAAATATGCATTACTTTTTAGGCTAATCATTTCACCAGAATTTCGCAAGATGGTACAAGCACTATTGCTTGTTGCATTCGAGCTTGTGAAATTTGGTGTTTTCTGTAGGGTTTTTTTTTTAGGGTTTTTTGTTGGATTAGCTAGCCTTCATTTCACTCTCCATGTCCTATTCTCTCCCTCCCTCTCTCTCTCTCTCTCTCTCTCTCTCTCTTTGTTTTACTCTTTCTTTCCCAGATAATTATTTTTCCAATTTAACTTTTAGTACAACAATTTAGTTATGTTTTTTCCATTGCAATTTAGAATATAGATTACTTTTGAATGTTACCAAGATATAGGGGTGTTGCTAGAAAGTTGCAACTGATACCAATTGAATTGCAAATCAGTTGCAGATTTAAACAAATATTTTCATGTTTATCTTTATTTTTCTTTTGTCAAGACTTGCATGAAACAATGATTTTGATTGGCGTATGCCATTCCCTCTTGCAGTTGATCGCAACTTTCGAACGACATCCACATATTATTTAACTAAAAAGCTGTCTGCCATTTTAGACTACCGCATTGCATTCATTCAGGTGAATGCATTATATGCCAAGGTGTCATTGTGTGAGCGATCAGAGTGAATTGATCTGTCATTCAAGGGCATCCATTGGCTAACAGCTAATCAAGGGCCTACTATCTTTCTATACTTGAATACAAATATTTGAAAGTTCTGTGAATTGTACCAACTATTCT
This sequence comes from Temnopleurus reevesii, assembly GCA_036244855.1. Lineage (NCBI taxonomy): Eukaryota > Metazoa > Echinodermata > Echinoidea > Temnopleuroida > Temnopleuridae > Temnopleurus > Temnopleurus reevesii. Next base: position 80,665 of record BQKZ01000416.1, on the reverse strand, counting down.
TTGAATTCCCTTTTCCCTGCCCTTCATTTATTTCCCATCCCTTACTTTCTTGTCTCATCCTTTGCTCTCCCTCCTCTCATCTGTCTATCTTTATCTTTCTTCCAGTCCTTTTCCTCCATCTTTTGTCCCATCTCACCTTTCCCACCCTCCCACTCATTCTCCCCAATGGTATATGTTCATGAATTTGATTGAATGATTTATCTAATCCTATCAAATTGATTGTAAGAGATGATTAAAAATGATGAACTTAATCATTATTTGATGGAAAGTTCCATATGTGTGCACCTAGGTCCTTTCCCAACTTGGATCCTCTCTTAATCCTTTGGCTACTGAATTATGTTATTCTCATAGACTTTGTCCAGGGTATGCACGGTTCCAGAACTTGTCAATGGCCTGTATTCCAAAAGCGAGGTTTAACTTAACCCAGGCCTAAGTCATTGTCATTTAGACTCTTGGTTTAACTTGTGAATAGTCCAGGCCTAAATAACAATGTCTTAGTCCTTGGTTAAGTTAAACCTCACTATCGAAATACGGGCTAACGGGTTTAACCTTTTTTTTTGTAGTTAAAGCTCCCCAATAGTATTGCCTTGTTTTGGCTGTGGTAAGAAATAAAACTGAAAAAAAAACTCCATTGGTCTCAAAAATGGACTGTGTTCAGCAAAATGCTATGCAGCCTTCATTCACAAAGTACATTTTGATAATTTGTGAACATTTCTACCAATCACAAAACCTTTTTTTTCAATCTCCTCCCCCCTTCCTCCCTATTCATTAGCACCCACAAGATTCCCCATTTATTTCCAATCCCACATCTGCGAATTCCCTCAAACCGATAATTTGTTTGCGCAAAAACCTCTGAATATTTCAGATAGTTCATCTGCTAGATATGATTTAGCTTGGGAATTGACGTGATTGCAGGGGCGAGGTTAAAATTTGCTGGACTGATATATTTTAAGTGGGGTATTTAAATTCTCATTTTTATTTTCCGGGGGGTAATTTAGTCATGTCCATCAACACTTTCCGGCCAGGATGAGCATCTTCCTCTATCAGGCAATCAAAGGGTCCACTGTCTCGGTTCATTCACATCTGTCAAGATTAACCATTGCATATGAAACACTTCTGATGTAGTGCATGAATATGAAAAGTCAAACCCAACCATAACTAGCAACGCAAATTTGCTAAATATGGATGAAAAATTACGTTTTATACCATGGTAATCTCTGGAAGGTTTTTTAGGTGTGATACTTTATGAAGACAATGAAACAGTTGTCATCTGTGAATGGTTATATGTGTGTAGAGTGTGTGCCTTTAAAGCCCCAACAAATTTTCTCTCACCAATCGGAATAGAAATTGTACAGTAATTAAGTTCTACAGTCTCTGTTTGTGGCTTTATAACAGTGCCATTTTGATACCACAGGGAAACAAATACACAAGCATCTTCCCATACTCATAAATGCTCTTGGATGGGAACAATGGCCCATTTATGAAACATGCTTTTAATACTGAATATGATATTGCTTCCCATTCATTTGAAATGTTCTTGTTGTATTCGAAACAAGTATTAATAAACCAAAGTTATTCACCTTCCGATTCACCCTAGCACCCCAGTCCCCTGTACTATTACCTCTCAATTAATGGGCCATGGAAAATGGGCTCCATTCAAAGCGAAACGAGAGTTAGATAGAGAGACGTAACACTCTGATATGTTTTTCTCATTGGTTTCGACCTTGCTCTTGTCATAGTCATTTTTTCTCTTTTGGGGGGTTTCTTGAACTTCTATGGTTTTAGAACAGATTTTTTTTTTCACAATATGCCAAATAAAACTTTGAAGTACTTTTTTTTGCATAGAGACAATGAAGTGCCAAGTTATTTCTCTTAGATTAAAGATTAATCAATACTGGAAAAAAAAACTCCTTCACATTTCATGGACAATAGATTTTACAAATTTTTTGACAGAAATACTCACCAGCTTTTCCAATTAGGATGTACCCCCTCGCTCATTATACATGTATGTACTGCATACCACAGAAATCACATAGTATTCTTGTGTAATTTCTCAATGCAGATTAATGATTATCAGGTTGTATAAATGATTTTGACCCAAGTAACCTAGTAAATTGTAGCATTACAATTACAATTATTTCATGGAAGATGTTGATGTATAGCTCTACCCACCTCATGTGTGCACTCAGAATTTTGAGAGTCGGAAGGGTGGGGGGAGGGGGGATGGGGGCTTGACAGTTGGCGCCCATCTCAGCAAATTTGGTTCGGGGCTGAGCTGGGATAACAAGCATACAACTATATCCTCCATTAACTTAACTTTCATAACTTCTTTGCTGTAATTGTCCCAAATCCCACAAAAATGTATGATACTATCTCCAGTAGATGTTGATGTACAACCCCCTCCCTAATGGAGATCAATGAAACAGAACTAGCATTGTATAGTGTGATTTTTACATCTGGCTGAACACAGAATTTGTATGGATACACTGCAGTGCTTCATCAATAGAGGATACCAGTAGAAATGAGGTGGAAAATATGCTCTCTATCGAACACCTTGATGGTTCTACCTTTACCAACTTTCATTTTGTTTTTCTCTTTGATTTTATTTTCTTTTCTTTGAAAGGCAAAATGGGAATTTTTCAAAATTACTCAAATAGAAAAGTTAACATTTGTTTCAAGTCGTTTGTTTGTTTCAAGTTTGTTTCCAGTCGTCAACACCCTATATTTCAGAGAATGAAAACCTTGTTGACAAAACTTAAAATTCTTTTCAAAAATCTTCAGTCAAACTTTTATGTGTTCTTTTATAGCTTACTAGAAGAAAAAAATGAGCACAATTTCTTTGGTTAGTAATTACTGTGGAATTGCCCTTCTGTTCGAAAAAAATAGTACAATGAAGCTACTTACCACACTACGACATTCTATTGTTTTTATTTACATGTTTACATGGTTATATTCTTGTTTTTGTTGTCAGAGAATTGTTTTGTATTTTATTTTCAAAATTGATATGAAATATACTTGGACAGGGTGAAGTGGAATGAATTACTTATTCCAAAATGCAAAGCAAATATGATTATAATTTCAACCAAGAGAATAGACAGAGTTCTGTTTAAAAAGAAAACATCGCTACTTATACTGAACAAAGAACAAATTTTTATCATAAACAAGATTGATTCCTGGACACTTCTGTGCATCTTTATCATAAAAAATATATATCCTAGTACCACTGACGAGTCTTTTCTGTTGCTCCTCCACCAATAACAAAGTTGTTTTTACACAATATTGATGATAAACGAGTCGATTACATGGCCGATCTGATAATGCCTTAATTAGTCTTTGTCTGTGATGATCCAAGATGATCAAATTTATTAAAGATCCCCAAGCAATTAAGTTGCCTTGCAGCANTTTTTTTTTTTTTTTTTTTTTTATCTATAGTAGATGTTGAAATGTAACCCCCTCTCTAATGGAGATCTATGAACAGAAATGATGTTCTGTGATGTGATCTAATAGACTGACTGCACACAGGTTTGGATACACTGCATTGCTTCATCAATAGAGTATACCAATAGAAATGAGACAGAAAAAATGTTGAAAAATGTTGTTCTGTTTTGTATATTTTCTATGGGGCAATTCTAGACTGGAAGAGGCAAAAATGGCAATTTTTCAAAATAACTCTAATAGAAAAGTAACCTCATTTTGTTTTTGTCTCTGAAAACTTTCTGATGTTTTGTGTATTGCCTGTTCGGCAATTTAGGATGGGAAGAGGCTAAAATAGCAAAGTTTTCAAAATTAGTCAAATAGAAAAGTAAATACTTGTTTCAAGTTTGTCAATATCTGATATTTTAGATAAATAAAAACCATGTTGACATAACTTAACATGATTTTCAAATTAAATTAATTGCTACTTTATGTACTTAAAGAAAGGATAACAAACTTCTATCATAAAGAAATAAATTCTCAGGCACTGCTTATCTTGAAAGTAAGTCCCACTACCACCAAAGCGTCTTTTCTGTCGCTCCTCCACCAATAACAAAGTTGTTTTTACACAATATTGATGATAAACGAGTCGATTACATGGCCGATCTGATAATGCCTTAATTAGTCTTTGTCTGTGATGATCCAAGATGATCAAATTTATTAAAGATCCCCAAGCAATTAAGTTGCCTTGCAGCAACGCTTCTCAGCCTCATTAATCATGATGGGATGGGTAATTGGGAGCTAGGTGGTGTAGCGGAGTGGTTTACTCCTTGCTAACTCTGTTTTCAAAGCACGATTTAACGTTTAAGAGTGCGAAAAGAGGCTTGTAGAAGTGTTGAGTTGCAGTGAGTAGTTTATACAAGAGAGCAAGAGATGACATAAATGAATGAGAAAGAGAGAGAGAGAGAGAAATAGAGATTTTTAAAAGATTGAATAGAGTCTTGAGATACTCATGATTTTTATGAACATTGCTAAAAAGAAGAAAAAACAGAATTTTGAATGGCGGCAACAACATTTATTTTATAAAATGTTATGTTTTATTATGATTTTAAAGACAATTTATGGTATTTGGTATGGTATTTATTTTCTGATTCAATAAGAGAAAACAAAAATATGTACAAATACAAACATCAGGAGGGGGTGTTTAATGATATTTGATTTCATTTCAAGGCTTCTTTATTCAGTCATAAAAAAAAACACATTAAAAAGTGGCATGCATGTAGACATTAAATACAAAAATATATGAAGATTTTCAAAGAAGATGCTTTGTTGTTGCAGGATATATAATGGTGAATGAAAGGAAGAGTGAAAGAGATGAGAAAGAGAGACAGTGAGAGACATAAACAGAATAATGCAAACATTAAGAAATACCCCATTTGTTGATATTTTCATACATACTTGTAAAACCCTGAGCTTCATTTTGTAGCACATCTGACCCCATCTTGTATCTGATAAAAATAATCAACCCGTGAACAGGTTTGGAGGTGCGTGACCACTTGACCATATGCTGACTTATTGAGGGTTCTGATGGTCAAGACCCATTTTGCAACTCTCTCTCTCTCTCTCTCTCTCTCTCTCTCTCTCACTCTTCCAGAATGAAATATTGTTGATATTTTCATTATGATTTGTGAGAGAGGCTAGCTCTATCTAAAGTTCATATCATTCCATATCTGAGTTAAATCTTCTTGTATCTGGTCAAAGTTGTTTGGGTTGGTGTGAGCAGGTATGGATCCAAGCACTTGACCGTCTGACCACATGCTGATTGTCAAGGCCCACTTCACAACCTGGACTTCATTCTGCTACGGATTTCATTTGTAAGGGACAATATCATACCCTACACACATTCCTTTGAAAATATTGTTATACCAATGGTGTGTAAGAAGCAGATCGAATCTTCCAGATGTTTTTATCATCAGAGCTGGTTGTTGAAAATTATTCATATCACAGGAGGTGCTTTTTTGCAAAAAAAAAAAAAGAATAGATAATAATAACTCTTACTGCACCTTGGGTTGCTCTAAAATCATTTGTTGGAGTCAACTATCTTCCTATAAATTGAGTTTCCAACTTTCTTACGCTAGATAGGCTTAAACAATTTCCACTCTGTTTTATTAACCAACTTTGTAAGACAGGTGGTCATGTATATCCCATGTACTATAAACCACACCAGGAAAGAAGAAAAACATAAGAATTGATTTCCAAACTTCCCAAATCCAAAAGCCTTTCTTTATTGACCCACATTTCTGAGGAGATAAAACACTGCCAAAAGTTTAATGCTGATTAGCGGTTGACATTGCGGTATGGGGCACCAGGACCTTCCTACTCCACCGAACTGGACCTAGACCGACTGCGGTATAGTGCAATCATCGAGAAAGCAGAACTATGGTAGCTATGAAGAACGCTTTAATAGCAACAAGTAAAATTTGCGAAGTTCATGACCTGGGATAACAAGTTTGTGAGCCGGGAAGCCACGTTGACAGCAGGAGATTCAAAGTTTGTAACCACATTCATGACGTGAATTTTGCATGCAGAATGCAACTTATGTGCACAGCACAAATTTCACAATGTCACAGGATGCAACCTTTGAATCCCAGGTCACAAACTTGGTGGAACTTGGTGTCCTGGATTTCATGAAGCTTGTCATCGCGACAAGCAGTCATTCTATGACCATAGCAGCAGTTGGAGAATTTTTTTTCATCCAAACTTAATCAGGGATTCAATTGAATTTAATGAAAAAGCGAACATTTTCGCTGGGTTTTTATTTTCACAAATTTCGTGACCATGATCATTCGCTGAAATTTCCTCTCATTAAGATGCCCATAGACTCATATACAATAATCTTTGAATAAAAGTGAAAAATATCAAAGTTCTTACTAATGTGTGAAAAGCTCTGAAATTTAGTAATTTTGCTAAAAACTTATGTACACTTAAATATTTGGTTTTACAGTAGTCAGTGCTGATTTTGTGTTGCTCCAACAATCTATCATGCAATAGTTACATGTATGCAATTCCCAACAAGCATACATGAAGAATTCCTCTCGGCCCACACAAGCAAATGAGAGCTGACACGAGATCTATCAGTGTGTTGGCAGGGTGTAAGCCTAGCGAGGTGCTGATAAAAGATTGGACCTCAACACTTACACCCCACACACCCCTGGATATTCAAGAGCTCCATCCCCTTCGTTCACACTGGTCAAACTCTGTCAAAGAGTCAGTGCTGACAAAGTGTCGCTCAAACATGCTTCATGAAATGATATCCTGGATATGAAATTCACAGCTTACGTGACCTGCTGTTGAGCATACTCCATGGTTCCCATAAAGAACTCCTCTTGGCCCATACAAGCAAATGGGAGCTGACAAGTGATCTATCAGTGTGTTGGCAGGGTGTAAGCCTAGCAAGGTGCTGATAAAAGATTGGACCTTACCACTCACGCCCCTGGATATTCAAAATCTCCATCCCTTAATTCATTCACAATTGTCAAACTCTTAAGAAGTTTACATTGATCCCTTCTCATGATATCTGACATTTGTAGTTTAATATTAAAGTTTATAATGGTTGGGTCATTTGAACAAAAATTTAGTACAATTAATACCCACAGGAGTAGAATTGACATACATGTATTTCATGAAGATAACCAAGTTTAGGATAGAATACCTTTCACAATTAGGAATTTACTATTTAAATTTAAATTGAATTTAATTGAACATTTATTTTCTTTTTTTCACGGACATAATCAATATAAAATAACAAATCCCCCAAGGGTAAGGTAATGGCCAATTCAAGAGAAAGTGTTAGAAGCAGCAAGAAACAAGTTTGCCTGCCTGTGTTGGAACCTTCTCTAGTGTGAATAAGCCATAATTTCCCTGACATTGTTTCGCGTAGAGTATGTCTCCACCTGGTTCTCCTATCCACAAGAATTTACAGAATTCTTATGTGAGATGAAACACATCATGAGGTTGAGTAAGATGTACATTTAGTTCATTTTGAGTGGGTTGTTTGAGAGAGAGAGGGAGAGAGAGAGGGAGGGAGAGTTATAGAGAGAGAGAGCAAGAGAAGAGGGAAATACAATATGCACATAGAAAAGAAAGGGTAATGGGGGGGGGGAATAAAAAGAGTGCGGATGAGAAAGGCAGAGAGTAGGAGAGAGACATACAGACAGAGACAGGGAGGCTTGAGGGGAACGGGGAGAAAGAGAAAGAAAGATTGGTGAAAAGGAAAGAGACGGATGAAGGATTGACTGTTTAGAAAGTTTTCGATGAAGCAAACGATGTTTGGAAGAGGAAGGAATAGAGCAAACCAGTGAAGGGAGATGAAGTAAATTAGGATTTAAGTGAATTTGGCCAGGAGGTTACCCAAACTTGAAATATTTGAATGATATTCTTTGATTGAAAGAATGAATTGTCATTGTTTATATAGTGACAATACAGTGTTCATGATTTTAGAATAAAGACAGGACTTGGACAAGAATAGAACTTGTTTTGGAATCATATACCTTCCAAAACAGTAGCTGCTGTTTCAATTATCTTTTCAAATGAGACATTTACAATGACACTACCAATAAGGGCGCTAATTTGATTGGCGAAAACTGACTTGTAGTGTCTTTGTAGAGTTCAAGGGCAGGTCATTCAGATTAGAACCTGGTTAAGAGATTACCTCAAGCGCCCCAAGATACATGCACAAGAACCACCGGACTTAGTTAGTCTTTGTGGAAGTGTTGTGGTTTAGTGGTTGAGGACCCAGAATCTCAAAAGGTTCAATACATTTGAAACTCATGTGTGGGAATAAACTAACCACTCATTTTTGGCCGCACAACTCAAGGGATTGGAAGGCCTGCCGGTAGTTCCCTAAAGCGATTAAGGATTATGGTTCATAACTAGATTTGGCATATGGTTTCTTTGGTCAAGTGGTTGGATCCCTGAAATACATACATGTATGGCAAAGGGTTCAAATCTCAATTCAATATGCACAACATCCGCCAGCCTCACACCGTATCCACAGTTATCACGTGTAACTTACGCAGGGTTTAGCCAGTGAACACCCTGGGAATGCTACTCTGATATGGCACTTTAATTGTTTTCCAATCAAGTTTTATTGTTCCGATCTTTACAAACAATGTCTGACCAATGCATGCCTGGCTGTTTACTGTATAAGATTTATTGGAGTTTTAGTCTCTCAGTGCTTTGTACAAGTGGTGTAGTGGTCTAGTGGTTTTGATTCCTGGATTAACCAGGGTACAGGGTTCAAACTATGCATTCAATGCACATACAACATCTTCTACCGTGAGTTTAAGGGTCTTTACAGATGGATTGTGTTGTGGTTATTTTCTAGGAATTTTTCAAGGATTTTGTGGTCTACAGGTGAAATGCCTTGAAGCTATTAACAGGGTATGTTTCAAAATCCCTTTGTTCACTGTATCATTCAGGGCTCATGACGAGCAACCAATGTTTACCAACTAAACTTTCCAAGTCCAATAACATCATGCAGCAATCTATTGAGTGGGTATCCTAATGGATACAACATGCCCCACCACAAGCCGGCCGAAAGATAGTGACAGCCAGCGATGGCGGCCTAGCGGCCTGGCGGTGGCGGCGATGAGGGGTGTGACATTCCACTGTGTGGGTAGTGTGTGATGCACACCTGCTTGGGGAACGTTTGCAGAGTGCGGCTCACTGTCAGGGGTGATCAGCCGTGATTGGGGGAGAGATGGGCGATGGGGTGAGGTGGAAATGGTGGGGGACCCCCAGACAACCGGAGAGATAGACAAACAATTACACAAGGGAAAGGAGTGGAAAGCTCCAGAGGTTTATCATTAATGACAGCTAGACAGATGGAGAGGAAGAGTGGATGAGAGATAAAAGATTGATCCCTTTATTTCTATTTTTGCGGATTTTTAGAAAAAAGCATGAAAATAACCCTGGCAACACAAGTTATGCCTTATGCAGTGATATTGGATGGTTGGTTCTGTCTTACCATGTTGAAGACCATTGCAAAGATATCTCTGTATAATGATTATCATTCAAGAATGTTTCTGATTTGGATGTGCAAGCCAATTAATATTTTTTTGTTACTTGAATATGTAAACAATAACAGTGAATGTGAATACCGAAATATGCCTAGATTTAAAATGTTTGAGTGGAGAAATCTTTCTTCTCTTCATATCTGTTCAACAGTGAGGAATTTTCAGAACCTATGGGGATCCTTGAGTTGGTAACTGCAACAGAATCTGTGAGATACTCGAGGATAATTCACCATTCATTATGTAAACAATCTGGTAAAAATGAATTATAATGAAAAATAACGATTTTACTCCAATTTTCATTTTTTCTCTTCTCATTCCTCATTAAAAGACATTACAATGATTTAATTAGGACTTTATAGCTTCAATCGATTTGTCCATTTAAGCATAATTATGATTTAATAAGTAAATGTCGGAGCAAATGAGCTAAAAACTTTCCTTTTTTAGAAGCAATTGTTAGATTTATGCAAGGAGAAGAAAAGGAGAAGAGAAAGAAGTAGGAGGAGGAGAAGAAGAAGAAGGAGGAGGAGGAGGAGGAGGAGGAGGAGAAAAAGAAGAAGAAGAAGAAGGAGGAGGAATAAGAAAAGAAGAAGAAGAAGGAGGAGGAAGAAAAGAAGAAGAAGAAGAAGAAGAAAAGAAGCCTGAACTTGAGTATGTCAGATGCTTAGTGTATCATCCTGTATTAACTGATTAATCACTACGTGCACCTGTACATGTGTACGTGTGTGTAAAGTGCATACTCCCAAATGCCCTACTTTGTTTGAACCTCTCCTGAATCTTGTTTTTATGTGACCTTGAATTTGAATATTTCAAGGACAAGATAAGAAAGATTAGGGATAAAAAGAGAAATGCCAAAGTCAACACTATATATAGTTTAGTGGGGAGCATCCCACGAGTCCGACAGCCCACGAGTCCGAGAGAAATGAATACATTGTATATACCCGGTATAAAGCCTACTACATCAACAATTTTCAAAATGAGGTTCGAGCTAGACATTTTGACTTTCACGCTCGCAAGATCGACACTGACAAATTATTTGCTTTGAGCCCGACAGCGGCGCAAACAGACCTACGAGACCGACTAATGTAAATATAATGTAATAGACCGAGAAAACAATATAACATACTGCTTGTCCGACATTAAAAAAATAGGACTCTAGTCCGACAATTGTAAAAGCACCATCTGTAGTTGTTGTACAAACTCCATTTTGTACAGGGTGTATCAAAATTATATCGGGTTTCCTTTGTGACATAGATTTTTTTCGGGGGCAAGCCAGAGGTAAATAAGACTCCTCCCTTTTGCTCGTATATTGGGTTGCGTAATGCTCCCTGTTTTGTTTGTTTTGATGCTTGTAAGAGGAAGAAGAAATTTGGGAGCGCCAATATCTCGGCTAGCGTCGCCGGACTCCGATGACAGGCAACTGACAAGCGAACAATAAAAAAATCTTCACCCCAATTTGGGGCCCTTTTAACCTAAATTTGGGCACCCCCATAACTTGACCAGAGGGAGGGCTGGTGCCCAAAATAAGCCTCCCCCACGCGCTGGGTGTTCATGACTGGCAAGTGGCCAGCAAACATACAAAAAAGGCCTTCACCTCAAATTTGGCGACCCTGGGGAGACAGCGAGATCAGACAAGCAAAAAAAAGAGGTTTTCACCCCCGATTTGGTGCCCCCAGGGACCAGCAGGAGCTGCCAACCGACCAGCAAGCAAGCAAGCAAATAAATAGATAAATAAATAAATGAAAATAAATAAATAAATAAATAAATAAATATATAAATAAATAAATAAACAAATGAATAAATAAATGAATAAATGAATAAATAAAAATTAAAAAAAAATAAAGAAAAGGTCCTCATCTCCAAGTTGGGGCTCCTTTAACGGAGAATTTGGCGTTCTCATAACTCGGCCCGGAGGGAGGGGGGGGGGGGGGGGGGGGGGGGGGGTAGCGCCTAAAGCCTCCCCAGGAATTCATGACTGGCAACTGGACCGGGCAACTCGCAAGCAAAAAAAAGTCTTCTCCTCCAATTTGGGACCCTTTTAACCTAGAAATATATATATAATGACGTATTCTTTGGTTGGCACAATAAGCAATATTGATGTCCACCCTGATTCAAGATATTGGAAACACCCCCCCCCCATAAAAAAAAATTAAAAATTTTCACATGAGTAGGCTATATCATCGAAAAGCGCGATATACTGTATGTCATTTCTTGGGTTACCCTATACATCAACTTTTCTAATAAAGAAACATAGATGGCGCTATTCATTATGTCGGAGTAATGCTCAAAATTTATAAATTGTCGGACTAAGATACAATTTAAACTTCTGTCAATCTTATTGGGCAAAAAGCAAACTGTCGGACTAATAGACCAATTTTACCTAGAGTCGGTCTCATTTGCAAAATTTATGTTTGGTCGTAATCATGTGCGTTTTCATAATTTCGTCGGATTAATGAGTTGTATGACTCTAATCCGTTTTTATGTAATGTCTATTTCGTGCACCAATTATTCAATATGTCGGCCTCATAAGCTGTCGGACTCGTGGGCTGTCGGACTCGTCGGTAGTGCCCGTTTAGTGTGGTACATCTGAGATCTTGCTTTTGGTTTGGTAATAATATCACATTTCCCTGTTTTTCATGTTGTTATGCATGATTTATGAGAATAGTTGATATATTTGTGTTTTTTTCTCACAGTCTCATTTTTATTCTAACAAAAATTACATTTTATTGCATTTAGTGAAAATAGGCTTTTGTACATGCCAGACTAGATTGACTTTTCTGCAATTTTTCCCTAAAATACTGACTATGTACCTTTGCTCTTTTTTATGTTTTGTTTCATCATTCAATTGCATCAGTTTGTTGAAAACAATCAGATTTTAACACTCTAAACTTTATTACTCCAAACTTAGTTACCTGAATTTATACCCAATCAGTAGGGTACGATTAACAAGTTGGAATTTTGTTTGAATTTATTGTACACTAACAGGGAGAGCTCACAACAGTTGTGATTCATTAATTAAAACAAATGAAATGAAAAAGTAGAGTGTATGCATCTTAATTCTTTACTTTGAATTATAGATGAAAAAAAAATGGAAAAATTATAACTAGGACGCTTATTCCACAGGGAGTGATTTAGAACTTTACCTATTTTAGCTCATAATTACATCAAAATTTATCACCTCAGACAGGCGTTAAAAGTAAAAAGCCGATAGTCATGTTCCACCTGTGTCGGTTTCTTGAAACAAACACAAGACATCAAGGGAAGAAAAGTGCAAAATAAGGGCATTTCTCACTATTTTTGCTAGATATTTCCAGACCAAGATAGAGTTACGCAGAGTCATTATAACAGGCTTTATCGTTCATTTTTTCATTGCGGTGATGAAAAAGCTTTAATGTGAGAAAACAACTAGAAATTTAAGAGAGATGTCAAATTGAGCACTTTTTAAAAGTTTTGTACACATAATGATAGGAATAAACTTTTCAAGTGAGAAATTTTCTATGTGTATTAGTTTGCATAACGTACATAAAAAGTCTGTAATTTAATCTATAAAAGAAAACTATTATTTTCTCAGCTGAATGACATTTTTTTTAGCCAAAAAGTCACTGTAATGTAAAAAAAAAAAAAAATGGTAGGGGCTTCCTTGCTCACATGAATATTTAATATTAGAAATAAGGTAGAGGAAATCAAGTAAATACTTAAATCATGAATGATCTTGCTTAACTTGCTGCTATAAAGTCCACTCTCGTCTCAGCAATTTTCGTGTAGAAATAGGAGAGCTGTGAAGTGTTTCCCTGAGCCTTAAACGAGCGACAATCAACCCAAGTCCCTAGCTCTTAGAGCAAGGTAATTAATCCCCCCTTAATCAACTCTAATCAAATTTGTTAAGATATACTCTAGTTAGGCAACTCTGTGGTCGGAACCATTATCTGCACCAAGCGGCAATTAGATCCTTTCCTTACCGCACCATTCAAAACAGAGGGCTGATCGGTTAACTGTTCCTCTCGTCACTCTCATCTGGAGGACTCATCATATTTTCTTGTCGATATGGGAGAAAGGGAAACAATTTTTTAGGATGCCATATTGCGGGTGAAAGTTCAGGCCACCTTCAGATTAATTTGCAAGGTACTAATTAGGGTGAACTTTGCCTGTGCAGGTATATTTACATAATGTAAGAAGAGGTTGGGGAATACTTGTATTGGAATAGCACCTGCTGTTCTTGTGCTGGAAGTGCATGAAGGCTTTACACAGGATTTTTTTTGCGTTATTTTGTGAGTGTAAGCAAATTTAGGTAAACTCAATGGAAAATTTACAATATTGTCAGTGACCGGTATCTGAGAAAAGTTCAATTACACATTTTGTATTTTAGATTAGATTTTAGATTAGATTAGATGCAATCTGTGCTAGACATAAGTGCAAATAAACACAACAGGGAAAGATTTACCCCCTTATTGAAAGTACATGTAGGATAACTTTTTAAGGGGGGGGTTTCAGGTATCAAAAATTGCAGGATCTGGCTAGCGTTTGTATGCAAATCGGTATGATCGCATATTCTATGGGTGAGTAAAATCTCTGAACAATAAAAATCACTTTCATAAAGTCGCAAGGGTATTATGCGTCATTCATTGAAGGTAGAAAACTACATTTGCACACATTACGGTTATTCCTACAACTTGTTGTTTACCTCAAATATGTCAAAAGAACAACCTCTATGAAAAATTTTGGTCGAATGTTGTCCAGAATATTTAATTCAAATAAAAATTTATTCTATCATAATTCATCTTTACACCAATGGTATCGTGATACTCTTTTCGTATTACTTTATTTTTTTTTTTTATCTTGTAAGAGCATACAGTACAGTATGCACTTCAATACACTGCCACACCATGCGGAATACGCACTGAGAGATACTCTTGCGCTATTGGTCAACGATCAGTCAACAACTGTTTTGAATTTTGAATGCACGGTGTACTAATTGGTCGGCTGTAAAATTCAAGTAAATTAAAATAACTTGAAATACATATATAATATAGCCATATTCGAGCTTACTTGATTGGCGATAGATTATGGTCATAATTTATACCCTTTATCGTAACATTAAATTCTTGGAACGTCAGATTTTAGCTCGCAAAAGTAGTATTCTATCTTTAAGGGGGTAAAAATCTTTTTTTGTGTGTGTGTCTATATTTCTCTTCCCAAATCGGCATTATGTGAACGCAGTAACCAAGATATCCGTTTACAAACAAATATTTCTAGCTCTTTGCATTCAATGATGAGTAGATAATTGCATTGCATCAGCAAATTTATCCAACAATTATTTCTTTAATGCCTTGCAATTTGAAATATGAATCGAGGGGAATTAATTGCAGTATGTACTGTATGTGCATACGTGTACCTGTATGACGTTGATCAAATAACTTGATACATGGAGTTAGCGATTGATACCCCTGGGTCTCCCTATTGCTGATACACAGGTTAATGCAATCAATTACTGGCCGTGTTGAGAGATATTTTCATTGAAACTTTGAGACCTACGTAGAGCTATATTTATCCTCTATGTAGATCCATTACAGCGCTATTGATATTCTTTCGTCTCGAGCTCCCTTGAAGGTTTACCTGGAGTGGACTATACTCTGCGCCCTTCCCATCGAATGATCATAAAAAAAAATACGTCCTATGATAGGGAAACTTAAAATAAAAAATTATATGGTGGAGGCGGACTCTTTCACTCCGTTCGAACTTTATAGAACTGAGAAGTAGCAAAGAATTGTCACTGTCATTATGTGAAAACAATGGCTTGAAAGAATTTGAAATCTGGGAAGGAGAAATCTAATTTTGAAAATCTTTATCTCAAGACCTAAGTGTTATGACTTCCTCTTTTACCCAAGATTTTGCTTGTTTTCTCCCAATTCCTTTATCTTCAGCAGGAGTTAAAGAAGCACCTAGAACTAGTCCGCTCCATTTGTACCTCTGCCAAAATCTGTCTCAAGACCCAAGAGGCAAAACTGGATGGAATTAGTATGCAGACAAGATACAAAATTATACTAAGACTAGGATTTCATTTATATATTCACCCTTCTCTTTTTCTTATTGAAGGAGGTTAAAAACCATCAATGGACCTGGTCCTCTCCATATGCTCATCTGCCAAGATCCTCCTCAACAAGACCGGAGAGGCATAAATGGAACTAACCAACAGCCAGACCAACTCTAGAATTATGGTAGCCCAGGAACCAATTGATTACCTTATCTTCACCTTTCTCCTTTTTTTTCAGGAAGTCAAGAAACCCTTTGACTTGGTCCTCTCTATACCTGCACATTTACCTGTGCCAAGATCATTCTCAACAAGACCCAAGAGGCACCAATGGAACTAACCAACAGCAAGACCAACTTTAGAATCAAGCTAGACCAGGAACTGGTTGCTTATTTTAACTGCTCTTTCTCTTTTTTTCAGGAGGTCGACTTGGTCCTCTATATATGTACCTCTGCCAAAATCCTTTTCAACAAGACATATTAAGAGGCACAGCTTGAACTCACAAGCACCCAGACGTGGTAAAAAAACACTGTATACTTGACGAGAACCTCTGAGTCAATAATCATAATTTCTCTTTGTCTTCCTTCAGGAGGTCAAGAAACCATTGGACCTGGTCCTCTCTATCTGCACCTCTGGCAAGATCCTACTCAACAAGACCCAAGAAGCACAACTGGAACTTACAAGCACCCAGACCAGCCCTGAGGACCAGGCTAGACCAGGCTCCTACTACAGCCAGAGCTATGCACGTAGTCTAGGACTATCAGGAGAGATCCATGATCTGAGGAGCCACATCCAGGAGCTTTATGATGTCATATTGACAGGATGGAAAGGTAAATTGTTCAATAAAGATAATCCAAAGGAAATTATAAGAATATTGTTGATTCTGCAAATGCTGAGGATTTGTAAGATTGAAGGTAATGAACAAATATCTCTTATTTGAGTGACATTCAGTCAACCTTGCCATAGTCTATCCATTTCAAACAGAAGAAATAGCTGCAGTAAAAAAAAATATATAAAGAAACGTGCACTACTAAGACCTATGGCCTGGGTGGTTATTCTACTTATGATGCAAATTTGACTTTAGCAAAACTAACTGTTTTTAACCATTCTTTGGTGGAGTATCTTACTATCCATTTGTACACATCTTGGTAAGAATATTAGAGAGTGCCCACAACAGATGAGGGAAACCTACAGACAATGTTTAGGTGATATTATAGCACCTGTGAATGCGAAGAGATGCTGTAATATATTTTATCATATTTTCTTGTCACCAGGTCACCAGACAATCAATGAAAATGATGCGATTGGTGAGCATACTGCCATTTTTACACAAAATCATGATGCAGGCCATATACCAATAGTATAATTTTTCTATCTTATAGGATGTTGCTCAAAATCAACTGCAAATCAACTGCAACTTTGCAAATTGTAACACTCATTTTCATTCGTGCATGGTGCGCGCATTTAACAAGAGGCACATGAAACAATGATTTTAAATGGCATGTTCCGATCAACTGCACTTTGCGATCAACTTTTGAACAACACCCCCTAAGTGGGCGTTGTTCAAAAGTTGATCAGAACGTGCCAATCAAGAATGTAAGTGCGCGTTAGAATTTGCAACTGATTTGCAGTTGATTTGTGATCAATTACAACTTTTGAACAACACCCCCTTTAGGTTTAGCTTTCTGCTCCCTTTCATGTCATACTCATTTATATTCTCTTCATTTTGTCTTTGTGCATCTATGCCACTCTCTATGTCTCTCCATTTTTGACAGGCAGTAGAATTCGTTTTACTGTTATCTATCAGAATTTTGCACTGTCCATATAGTTGCCTTTTTGTGTCATCTTCAGACATAATCCACAATTAGTTCAATTCATATCTGAACTTTTGCAGCACTAGGGAACAAGTGCTGTTTGTATCTTACACACACATGAACGTCTAATACTACGTTGTAATGTACGAGGGTCTAGTGAGAGACATGATCTGTTTGTCAATTTTTTGACACACGGCATAGTTGTAATGCTGTTACTTCTGGGGATGTAATCCAACAACCCACTCAAATTACTCCAGCCACCGTCACAATCGTCCATCATCGAGTCTCTTTCACCGGCCCCTCTATCTCTCCCTCTCATTCTTTCTTATGTCCCTCTTCCTTGTATTTTGTGTTTCTCATTCTCTCTCTATTCCTCTCTTTCTTTATCCTTCCCTTTGCATTCCCTTCTGAGTCCCGTAACAGAAAGGTTTGCGATTAATTGCTAATCTGATAGCAAGTCTATGGCAAATCATGTACTAAAGTTTGCAATTGATCGCAAAATCAAATAGCAATTAATCGCTAACCTTTATGTTACGGGGCCCTGGTCACCACAAACTTTTCTCTAGCCTCCCCCCTCACTTTTTCTGCCATGGTTTTTCCCTTCCCCTCTTTCTTGTGCCCTTCAGTCTCTTCTCAAGTTTTTATTTCTCCCTTTCTCCATTCCTCCCATTACCATTCCCATGAAAATTGATCATATCTCTCTCTCTCCCCCTCTCTCTCTCTCTCTCTCTCTCTCTCTCTCTCTGTATCTCATTCCTTTTCTCCATATTTCTGCAAATCATCTCCCATCCCTTTTATTATTTTTTTTGTTGGTCTTCCTACTCTCCATCACCAACATCCTTAACAATTCCCGCTCTTGTCTACCATCTCAATGCACTATCTCTTCCAATCAATTTTCTTCATTAAAACTTCCTTTTCCATCTCTTCTCTCCATTCCTGCCAATATTCCCTCCCATCTCTCTTCCTTTCCCAAGTCAGCTTCTACATTCCTTTCCGATTATCTTCACCTATTCGCCCCCCCCCCAAAAAAAAAACTCCCCCCTCTCTCTCCCTCTCTCTCTCCCTCCCTCTTCCCACATGATGAATTCCAGAGAGCATGAATAAGGTATAGTGGCCTGACACCATTCATGCCCCCCCCTCTTTTTCTGCTCAGTCTCTCCTTCAAAACCATCATTCACAAACATCCCCTTGCCTAAATCCCCCTTTTACCCCCCCCCCCCCCACCCCTTATCCCTCTCTCTCTCTCTTTCTCTCTCTCTTCCCACATGATGAATTCCAGTGAGCGTGAAAGGCATAGTGGCCTGGGCCGTCTGACGCCATTTAGCCATGTGTCAATCAGTGTCATGGTCTGAATGTGAAATAGAAGCTTGGAGTGGCATCAGATTGGACTCCTTACGTCACATGGATCAATGCCTCTGTCAAGTCCGTATCGACGTTGCCTATCCTTCCGTCATCATTTGCCCCGCTCTCGAGCTCCTTTCAGCTTGGTGTTTGTTAATAACAACTATGCTTTTGCTGACTGTAATACTCTTCCCCAATCTTTCTCACTGTCTCTCTCTTTTTTTTCCCATTCTCTCCAACAACAATCCACTATTAACTCCCAGCATACCTCTCTCTCTTTCTCTCTCCTTCGGCTGTCTCTCTTCCCTTTTTGGACATGTATAACCCCTCATCATTTTTTTTTTCTTTCCAGATGAAATTTTTCCTCATTTCACTTTAATAGTTTACTTTATGTACCACATGCATATTTCAAAAGTTTCATTGGTTTCTTTCATTCTTTCTGTACTTTATCTCATTAAAGGCTGATTTCTTGGTCTTGAATCTTCTCTCCTCCACATCCCTCCTTGTTTCCTACATGTATGTTCTTTTCCCTGTTTTACATATTTGTTGTCCTTTTTTCTCCTTATCTATCTCTCCATCCTCTTTATCTTGTGTCCATGCTCTCTTTTGTGCATGTAGGTCACATTCTTTTTAGATCTGTGCTTTTGAAGAAAAAATTCCAGCTATTTTTTACTTGTCTCAATTCTCCCACCTAGCGCTACATGGATTATTGTAGGATCTGGGCGAAAGTAATATCGGCTATCTTTCGTCAAAGTTTCCAAATGTCGAATTCCTCAAAATAACTCTGCTTATTAGGATTCGGTGGGATTTATAATCATATCTATTGACTTTCCTCTCCAACTTCCTCAATTTGAGGTTCATGGAGGTCCCAAACTGGTGAGCAACTGGAAAGTTTTCCTCTTGCATACAAATTCTTTCAAATTGTTTACATTTTTGTGCCCACCGTATCATGTGTTCGTCTTTCAAGAGGTTTAAGTCTTGCCCATTATAAACCATTTTTCTCATGTACACATGTGTGATGCTTTTTTTTTTAAACAGAGTGAATCATCTTTAATAATTATTTTCATTTTCAAACAGATGAATTATGTAGATTTAGGTTTAGCTCCATTCACATTCTTAAAATAATGCTTCACATCATGCTCAAATATCTGAGCCTATATTCACTCATTCATCTAATCCAATTGTAATTAGTATGTTTAATGCTCTTAATCAGTGCCATATGCAATTTGTGATATATTTAGCTGTCTATTGTAAGATGCACACAGTTTAGTTAAGCTTAAATAGATATTTGCATAATAATAGCAGAGCTTTAGAGGGTTCAGAGTTTACTAGATTCCTTTTCATGACCCCAAAATTTATTCTCCTTTAAAGAAAAAAAAGCAGTTGAATCAATTTGAATTCCACAACAAAACATCATTATTTCTAGGGAATTAATCAGCTTCAAGTATCAGTTTAAAACTTGGGGTCAGTATTTAGACGGCAGATAACAATGACAGAAAATGTAAATAGCCATTGTTTCTTGTTTCTCATCCTCTACAGCCACTGACTTTGACCCTCTCAAGCTGCGCCTCCCGACTGACGCCCTCCTGACTGTCGTCAACCATCTCCCACAGGCCGCATCCACCCTAGAACTTTTCGGTAGCCATAGCAACCACTCCACCTTCTCGGACACCTCCACCACCTCGTCGACGGATGCTCCATGCCGACCGACGGACCTAGTGCGTCTGGCCAGCAGGCAGCTTGTTACCCACCTGAGGGCGCTACAGGATTACGTGCGAGTCACCGTCAGGCGGTCCAGGATTCCGTCAGAGACGGATACGGGACCGAAGCGTAGCAAGCATGTCAGGTTTGCAGAGCATCTCAATAAGAAGGCATTCATCTATAAGTATTCTTCCATGTCTTCCTCTTCTGATACAGATACCAGTGGAACATAAGTGAAAGCACATGAGAACTGGAGCAGATCCATGTTCGAGCAATGGGGACGGGAGCCGTCAATGGGTTGACAAGCAAAAAAAGAATAGTTCTTGTTTCCCCGTCCTAGATGCTGGATAATGGAAAAGATAAGGGAGCTGTGACCATCCATGTCCAGCCAATGATGAAATTGTGGCCTTTCAGCTTGATGATTAGAACAGAGATTTGCCAAAAAAGAACAAGCTACTTAATTACAACTAAACATGGTGTTAGGGCTAGGCTTGATAAACTACTAAAATAAAATTAAAGCTGTTTAAAGCCTTAGTTGTCGGACACCACATACATGTAGCATCCATATAGCTATTGGTGATTGCCCCATTGTATACAAACTGAATGTAGTCAATAGGTAAGGGCTTTATAGAAGGTGTTACCTCAATGTTGCAATTGATCTCAAATCAACTGCAAATCAGTTGCAAATTGGAACACACATTTCTATTCAAGCATTCTTTTGGCTTTTGACAAGACGCATATAAAACAAAGATTTTGATTGGTGCTTGCCAATCATCTGCAACTTGCAATTGATTGCAACTTTGTAGCAACACCGCCTTAATCACACCATTGCTTTCATAATAATAATAATATATAGCATTTAAACACGCCATCTCTCTAGTCACCTATTCAGAGGCGCGAGACAAATTATCTAATATTATTACCCGGCCATAGCANTTTGCAGAGCATCTCAATAAGAAGGCATTCATCTATAAGTATTCTTCCATGTCTTCCTCTTCTGATACAGATACCAGTGGAACATAAGTGAAAGCATATGGGAACAGGAGCGGATCCATGATCGGTCAATGGGAACGGGGCCATTGATGGGTTGACAAGAAAAAATAATGGATTTCACTTCCTCGTCCCAAACGCTAGATCAGGGAGATGCCTTTCTCCTCTGACACATATACCAGTGGAACATAAGATAAGATGTCAATGAAAGTAGAGGAGAAGAGAAACAATACAGTCAAACCTGTCTATAGTGGCCACTGTCTATAGTGATCACCTGTCTATAGTGGCCACTTAAATTGATTCCCTCCACGGTGGAAATGCATGTTATAGAACCTGTCTATAGAGGCCACCTGTATACAGTGGCCACTTTTTCTGTTTCCCTTGGGATGGCCTCTGTAGACAGGTTTGGCTGTACCATGATCGGTCAATGAGGCTGGGAGCTGTCAAGCAAAAAAAATGCTTTTCATTATCTGTTACCATATTCTGGATCAGGGAGATGCCTTCCTTCTCTGAAACAGATACTGGTGGAACATAAGACATATGTGAAAGTAAATGAGAAAAGTAGCAGATCCATGATTGGTCAATGGGGATATGAGGGGTCAATGGGTTGACAAGAATAAAAAGGGTTTTCACTTCCTCTTCCCAAATGCTAGATCTGGGAGATGCTTTTCTCTTCTGACACTGATACCAGTGGAACGCAAGATGAGATGTCAGTGAAAGTAGAGGAGAAAAGAAACAATACCATGATCGGTCAATGGGGCTGGGAGTCGTCAATGGGTTGACAAGCGAAAAAAATGCTTTTCATTATCTGTTACCAAATTCTGAATCAGGGAGATGCCTTCCTCCTCTGAAACAGATACCGGTGGAACATAAGATGTCAGCTAAAGAACATGAGAACAGGGGCAGATCCATGATAGGCCAATGGGATAAGGACCACTGATGGGTTGATAAAGGCAAAAATGGTTTTCATTTCCCCTTCCTGTATTGCTCGATCAGGGAAAAGATTGTAACAAAGGGGTTGTGACACTCGATGTGTAGCCAATGATGAAGCTGCAGCCATTCAGCCCCCTGGATCAGCCTATAATAAATATCTAAATTTATAGGACACATCGTACGGGTGTTTCAAAGCACACAGGTGGACTGTCTAACATAATGCCGGTAGAATATAAAGGCAACAAATAATGAATTATAAGATTTGATAAGTAAAGACGAAGCTACTTAATTACAACTAAATGTGGTATGCGCCTCCAATGATAAACTACTTAAATCAAATAAAAGTTATTTAAAGACTATGGAGTTGTAGGACGCCACATGGCATCAGTATTAAATATATTGGTTATTGCCCCATAGTATAAGATCTGAAAGATATCTGCAATTGATCTCAAATCAACTGCAAATCAGTTGCAAATTTGAACACGCATTTCTATTCAAGCATTCTTTGCGCTTTTGACAAGACATGTATAAAACAAAGATTTTGATTGGTGCTTGCCAATCAACTGCAACTTGCAATTGATCACAACTTTGTAGCAACACCGCCTTAGTCACACCATTGCTTTCATAACCAATATATACCCAACATATTCTATATTTCATATATGCAGGACATGCATTACCTCTTATGCAAAAGTTAGACTTAACCTTCATGTACTGTAGCATCAGGATTATATTATTATACTATTGGTTTATATTTGGTTGCTTTGATCACTGCCATATAGCACCACAATCAGTCTTCATAATAACAGGGGCGTAGCTTTCTGAAAACAGATTTAAAAATTGGCTGGCATGTGGCATAATAACTGTCATTGATTTATTGTAGCTAAATATATGAAGACTTCACATGGACTAATAACTATATATCAGAACAAGGTTTTGTATTAAAAGGGTACACTGAAAATTAAGCATATCTGGTTTCACTAATATGAGTGCCTTTACATATACATAGTATTAAAATAATGTTTATATTTAGAGAATAATACATGACGAAATGAAGATGCACTACATTTTTTGTACATATCAGATGACTACCCTCACATACAACTTCTTATATTGAAAACCTCTATTTATCTGATTTTTTCATCTAAAAACATATGAAAATATTGATTAATAATGCAGGTTAATTTTGTTCATTAATTTGTTTTGCCAATAATGTGTACAGCGCTTGTATAAATCGTTCTTATAAATGAAACTTAGATATGCTCATGAAATTGAAATAATTGATTAGATTTTTTAGATATTCACTGTAAATATCTCCCATTGGTTGAAAATTTATATCATTGGTGTATATACTGTAGATAGAATTTATTCTCATACTATATGTACATAAATTGGTTTGACATAAAAGAGGATTATGATTTAGACTTACAAAGATTAGGCAAACACAATTTGACCTTGGGAAGAATAAACAACTATTGTATTTGCATTACTTTTTCCATAAAAAATATATATATCACCCTGATAAATGTTGAATCTATGTTAACTTATATAATACAGTAAAGATTTTGGGTAACTTATGCAAAAATTCTAAACAAAATGACCGGTTTTATTTTCTAAAAAATCTTCTCAATGGTGTATACATGTATAAGGTGCAGAACAGGGAAAGGATCGGAGATAAAGCTGAGATATAAATTGCATTTTTATTCATGTAATGGCTTTGTGACTGGGATATTATCTTGCATATATAGTAGAGTAAAAAGGAGGAGGTAATATATATATATTTCAAAATAATATACTTGCATGGCAGAAGCTAAGCACGGAAGGGCAATAACTAAATTGCAAATTTTTAGTTATGATAAAGACAATATTTATTCATCCTTTAGAATAGTGCATTCTTTAAGGATCAAGCTTTTTCAAGAGGAATATTTTCCTTTTCATTGTAGAAATGAAAAAGAATTAAACTAATGATTGTATATTACAATGGCAAACTTTATCTTCTATATACAGTAGTTACTCCAAAGATTGTCTCATCCACTAACCTCCAATACAAATTCATCTTCTGAATGAATGAATGATAGGGATTATGGTAGGGAGATGAAATTGCTATCCTCCAATTAAGTTGGCCTAGCCTGGTAGTGGGCTCTATAATGATTTGTGATGATAGATACCAGAAGAAGCGATTAGCGGCCACCGTCCGTTCGTCCGTTCAAATGACCTATAAGAGATCCCTCGGACCAAGGCTACCTCGACAGTGGTAAAATCATTCCACATATGGCATGTGGGAGTTCTGTATTCGGGGATTGCATTGGAAGCATGGTTATTTTTAGAAGCCGAATGTGCTTGGATTGCATGCTTTAATTGGGTAATGGGAGTGTGAAACTATTTGTAATGGGAATCGCAGGAACATGGTATCAATTTGTAGAAAATGGGAACATTGGGAGCGGTATTTATCAATGCATTTACTTTTGGAAGTGTATATGTTAAAAATATTTTAAAAGATGGGTTTGATATAATACGAAGTCCATTTTTTATAGAGCAAACATTATGCATATAATTTACTGCACTTGATACCAGGTACCATATTATTACCCTGGGTCAAATGCTGAGGCAGCTACTTAGGCGCTCAATCATTTCAAGGAGTAAATTCCTGCCAGGTACCAATTTTCACTTTGGTTGTAATTGAATTTCTTGCTGAAGGAAATGAAAGCCATGGTTGGGATTTGAACCGCTGACCCTCAAGTTGAAAGGGGAGCGTCAAAACCACTAGATCAAAATACTTCTAATAGAAAACCATACACATGCATTGATAACTGAGAAGTACACATTATAGACATTTTGATAATTTTGATAAATTTCTTGCAAAATTTGATAGCATTCCTTCTACAGTGTACATTGTTAGAATGAAACATTTTGGTTTCGATTTGTACGCAAGGCCACTTCATTTTTCAAATAATTTCATGCTTAATCCTAAAATATTATGGTGTATCAACATTTACTCCTATTTAACTCCTGATTGACCAAAATGTTTTAAAGGCTCCTGCAATCGGAGTTTGAGCTCACAGTAATGTACAAAAAGACGTTCAACGTTCCGGGATATACATGATTGAAATTAAAACCTGTATCACCCAATAGCTGAGAAAACATTTGGCTCAGCTGTTGGATGATTCGTGTTTAAATTCATATCAAGCCTATCGTTGACTGGCTAGCATCTCTTGGAAAAATACTAAGAATGGACTTAAGCACCTCTTCCATTGTTGTCAGGAATTGTTATTTTGTTATTGAAAATGATATCTAAGTCATTATGCATTATGGCTGTGTAGCTTTCCATCCTAAGATGTTGATCTCAAGATGTTGATCGATGAGAGTAGATTTCTTGTAAATAAATAATGTGACAATACTGCAGTATGTTCTTATCACTCCATTGTGTACAGCCAACAATCGAAATCATGATGTCAGTGCATACAGTAATTCAGTTTGAAGGATGAGCGCTAGAGAAATAGCTCGTAATAAATGAATTGAAGCTTAGCCAATCCTATTGTGGTGTATTTGTCAGTGTCTGTTTGGAATGCTGTCATGATGGATAGTGAAACCCCCCACCTCTCCGCCTTGATAGCCCCACAAGTCTTTAAGACCTAGATTAGAAATGGGTTGTAAACAGATTATCCGTGGGTTGACGAGAGAGCTTTATCATCGTTTTGCAACCCAGCAGGTTTTTTAAAAGGGAGGTCGAGACACAGGAGGATCAGCGAAGACGGATAATGCATCCCTCGGAACCTTCGGAGAGAACCCCTCAAGAAGGGTGTGTATTCTCCAAGGCTAATTTGTCGGGATCAGTTCGTCTAAAACACTGAGCACCTTAATTTAATTTCCTGGGCCGCGACTCCATTGTGCGAGCTGGCAGTTGGCAGTCCATGCAAGCGTTCCATGCCATCTCCAATACTGACGGCAATGCATCATCGTCAACAACATGCGGGTTTAGAAGGAGGATGGAGGGAGAGCATCGGACCCATCCTGCCCGACCTGGGCGGTGTTTCACCAAGTTACGAAAGACTTTAAGAACGATTTTACATACGATTAGTGTCAGCTCTTGTGCTGAATGATTGAAAATCATACACATATTACACTTGTTAACGTACTCTAGTCTTTCTTAAAGTTATGTGTAACTTTAAGAACGATTTGGTGACACACCGCCTTGGTCCCATTACCACCACTGCTCTGATGTCTTGTGAATTTAGATCATATATCCCCAACAGTAAGAGAACACAAACAGGGGTAGGTCTCATGTGCCTTTCTTCATAGTGATTCTGTACCATCAGCCAATCAGACCCAACCATTTCAGTAGCTTATTCTACCAGTGGCTCGGGAAGGAAGTTGTGGAAACGCCCCTATAGCCGTCTTACTACTACCACTGTGACGTCTTGTGAGACGGGAGGAGGGTAACCCCAGGAGGAAGGGAGCACAAACGGCATCCCTGGAAGGGGATTGGGTTCTCGCTCGGTGATGACAGCGGGGGTCTAAGTCTTCCAGCTCGTATAGAGGTCAGGTGACAGCCAGGAACCAATGAGTGACGGGGATTAACCCCAAGGTCGAACCTCTTCTCAACCCAAACCATGATATTCTTTGATTCTCGCATTGCTCTAAGGCTCATTGTCATCCAACCCTGACTTAGCGCTGGAAGACTGAGCTGACATGCTTTATACCCTTACAGTACTAGTTTGTTTTGCGCTGGATTGCAGCCCACAAACACACGTCACTTTGGAGAGATCCGCGGGGGAATGATACGTGCGCAATCAAATCGCTGGATTACCTGCTTACTCTGGCACCTCATCCGGGCTCAACCTACGAGATGCGAACCTAAGACTGAATTAACATGCCAACATTTTTATTCCCTCTTATCGACTCCCTCTCCCCAATCCGAAATTTTCCTCCCAGCATCAAAAGACGATTTCACTTTTACATCCAGGTCGTGGGCACCGGCACGCATCTTTTCAGTGATAGTAAACTGGTAGTCTCTGTACAAAATCCCATTTTAGGGAGTTTATTTAGTCTTTCCTGCTTGCAGGAGTAACTGTATCTGGACAACATAGATACAAGCTGCCCCTCAGATTAGAGACTTATAGGGTATTGCTCTAAATCAACTGCAAATCAACTGCAACTTTGCAAATTGCAACGCGCATTTTTATTCGTGCACGGTATGCGCATTTAACAAGATGCACAAGAGACAATGATATTGATTTTGATCAACTGCAACTTGCGATCAATTGCAACTTTTGAACAAAACCCCCTAAGTCATTTAAGCTTAGTGTTTTAATGAATTCTATCAAGCTGTTGTATGGATGAAAACCAATTGAAAATGCAAAAATGAAATTACACATGCAATATTAACGTATCTGTGAAACTTAAATGTTGCTTTGATAATGCTTTGAGTATATTGCATCTGTTGATTTTTTCATAATTCTTAAATTTGTTTCAAAGCACTAAGCAGTTATTTTGAAGCCTGAAGTTATTTTATGTATACCTTCAAATAGTCTGTTGCTTGAGAATTAAATTGAGGGTGTTGCTAGACAGTTGAGAAAAATAACAAGTTGCAGTTGATCGGAAAGCACCAATCAAACCCAACGTTTCATAAGGCTCTTCTTAAAAGCGCAGACAATGCTCGTATGAAAATCCACGTTCCAATTTGCAACTGCCATCAAGTGCAACTTTGTAGCTAGATTTCCCATCCAGACATAATTACTCCTACTAATACAGTGGAGTAAAACAAAGAACAGAGAACTTCTCGAATTGAGTCTGTGATTACAGACTACGACTGGTAGCATCCTTCACCCCGGTGGCTCACTCCAGAGACTCCCTGGCGCCATTGCAAATGACTGCCCCCATCTGTACACCTAGTTCTGCCATCTAGGTACATGTATCTCCGTGGGGTTTGTCTGTATGTGTGTGTATGTCCATGGGGGCCCCTCCTATTACGAAGGTAATGGATGGGTGTCTCATGGTTGTGTTCTTGTGATGAGTCATGTTGTTGGGGATGGGGAATAAAGCATCCCCCTGGAAACATCTTGTCCTTCAACTTACACCTTGAACTTCAACCCTCATCTTTCAAAGGAAAGTTTTTTTCCCCGGTTGTATGTTGTGTTTTATATTCTTATCATATGAATGGAATGTTTTTTTTTAGAACTGAGCACCATTAAAATATTGGCACAGCCTTACCCCTTCATAGCATTTTCTTTCAATGCCACCATTTAAGAGGAGAAAAGCTACTTGTTTACCCCCCCCCCCCCCCTCTGCAAAAGGATTTTTAAAAGATAATAATAATAATAATGATAATAATAATAATTATGACAATGATTATAATAATAATAATGATTATTCTGATTATTTTATAGATACTATTAGTAAAAAAAAATGAATAAAGAATTAAAATAAGATGACAAATTTGAAAAAGAATTAAAAGAAAAGTCTACCAAACAATAATTCTTCCACAGGAGCATAAATCAGATGAACAGAACAACAAAAGTTTGAGAAAAATTGGACAACTTCTAAGAGAGTTATGAATGTTTGAATATTTAGACAAATTGGCATCTGATGTCGTCAAAGGTGCACAACTGACCATTTATCATATTCATATCAATGTTATAACTTGTTACTTTTTCCCCAAAAAATATGATTCCTCCATAATCTTCATGATACTAGACATGCATATCTCCTATTTGCATGCTGACATAAATGCAAACTTTGTATTTCCCTGTAAAAATGATAAATTTCACACCACATATATAAGCGTAAATGATGGGTAGTAATGCACCCATGACACCATCAAATTGGCAACATGCCTGAATTTTTTTACTGATTTTCTCTTTTTCTCCAATCTTTAAAAAATCATTACTTTTTTTAAAATTATTTGTCCGTTTTTCTTCAAACTTTTGTTTATTCTGCTCACAAACATTTTCTGATTCAACACGATATAAACTATTTTGGAAAAATTTAGTCGAACGCAAATTCAATGGTCCTTTGTAATGCTATTCAAATCGGAACCGGCTTGCGATTGTTGTGTCCGCACAGTTGAATGCATGCTGTACGGTTCTATTGTCTGCGGCCCACTTAACTTTTCGGAAATAGTTTTTATCATGTTATTCTTTTTTAAAAAAATCTTTATTATTGGGCAGACTCCTCTTTTAACAATAATTTCAAAGGACCACTTATGTGTTTTTGTTGGAAAATAAGCACACAAAAATTACTATTTAGGATTGTTTCCATGATCATCGTATCTTGAACCATGGAAAGCTAAGTTTTGATATGTTGTGAGGATTTGATCTGACTACATTTAACCTTGATCTATATCAACTTTCTAAGTTTCTACTATAATTACAATTCAGGTATATTTTAAGATTAACATTTCATCTGTTTCCATGAGAATTGAATACACCTCTGATTGGTTTCAAATGGGAGCTTTTCCACCCACACACCCATCTTCAAACGTTCACACCTCTAATACAATTAACTGACACTTGCACTCTCTACCTATGAACTTACCATACATTCCCTTGAGTTTTTATGCTTTTTAAATCTTCTTTTATTCGAATCTTGACCCCCAATGACACCAATCGTACCGATCCATCCATTTTCATTACCATCCTGTCTGTCTACTATTCACCCGATAATTTTTCACCCCTCGTTTTCCTTCTCCGACCAATTAGTTTCATTTGAGGGTTTTTCTCTGCCAGTAGTTTACCTCCACTTTACCAGCTGGACAGACAAGGTCATTGGTAGATACCGGTCCTGATCATTGAGGTTTTCAATTTGTGAACTCTCTATTTAAAGATCTTCAGCAATGAGTTGGTAGAAGATGAGCTTTTCAGATGCCTTCTCATTCACACCAATTTAGAGGCTCGATTTGGAGTTGGGTGTTTGGGGTTCATCTTTTCTTTCATTCGTTTTGATTTGCATGTGTGTTGGCACTGTCGCTATCCATCTGGCACTCATTTTTGGGCTCCTCTCTTGTGATGGGGATGATGCTGAGGTTGACGATGATGATGATGGCAATGGTGGTCATGGTGGTGATGAAGATGGTGATTATGATGATGATGATAATGATGATGATGATGATGATGATGATGATGATGAGGATGAGGATGATGATGATAATGTGGATGGTGGCGGTGGTTGTGATGAAGGTGATGATGACAATAATGATGAGAACGGTGATGAAGTAATCTTGACAACGATTATCATGATTATGATGGTGGTGGTGATTGTGCTTATAAGAATGATGATAATCATGATGGTGGTGGTTGTGATGGAGGTGGTAGTGGTGATGATGATGAAGGTGATGAAGTAATATTGACTACGATGATGATGATGATGATGATGATGATCATCATCATCATCATCATGATCATGATGAAAAAGATGACGATGATGATGGCGATATATGGTCATCGTGGTGATGATGGTGATTATTATGTTGACATTGATGATGATGATGATGATGATGATGACGACGACGATATGATGATTATGATGATGGTGATGGTGATGCTTATAATGATGATTAGGATGATGATGGTGGTGGTGATGATGAGGATGATGATGATGATGATGATGATGATGATGATGATGATGATGATGATGATAGTGGCATTAATGGCAATTTTTATTGTGGAAGACTTGGTAGGACTACGGTATTAGAGTTCTATATGAAAGATTTTGATTTTATATGTTGTTTATCTGAAACCAAAACCCAACAGATTAACTTACCCCTTACTGATTTTCCAATAATTAATAAATAAAATACTCGCCAATCACGACTTGGTGGACACCATGGCCTTTGTATTATTTTTCTGGGTCAAAGTGAATAAGGATGCTTTTGGCTTCAATTTTATAATTGGTGCGGTATAATGCTACATGCAAATTCTAAATACTATGATGATGATTTATTTGAATATATTACTTATGATTTGATAAGAATTAATGGTACCTTGGGACTACTAATTTGTTTGATAGGAGATTTTAAAGCTATAGGTTTACATATAGATTATTTCGAAGACGATGACACCTCCTTTGAAGAAAATGCAGACATCCTCTCACCTTGTACAACATCAATCAGATGCAACGAATACAAGTTTGTGAATGCTGACGGTCGCAAACTGATAGATTTGTGTCAAAGTATTGACATGCACATTGTAAATGGTCGTTTTGGATAAGATTTGGGTAAGGAGGCTTGAACCTTTGCCAACGCAAGCAGAGTTGATTATTGTATAGTCTCTTCGAACATATCGATCACATTGACGACTTTAATGTTGATGAATTTGAAAAATGTTTGTCAGATAAACATAATCCAATATTTCCATGAAATATGCAAAGGAAAGAATATTTTCATGATATTGAATTTTCAATGATATTCATTTGCACTATAAATATCATAAATGGAATACAGAGTTATTTCCAACTTTGCAAAGTCCCTATAAGATCACAACTTTCCATAAAAATCGAAATAATAGAGGCCATTAGAAATAAACCTGAACTTAGCAATCAATCTGNAGGAGTTGGGTGTTTGGGGTTCATCTTTTCTTTCATTCGTTTTGATTTGCATGTGTGTTGGCACTGTCGCTATCCATCTGGCACTCATTTTGGGCTCCTCTCTTGTGATGGGGATAATGTTGGGGTGACGATGATGATGATGGCAATGGTGGTCATGGTGATGATGAAGATGAGGATGATGATGAAGATGATGATGACGACGATGATGATGATGATGATGATGATGATTATGATGATGATGGTGATGGTGATGATGATGATGATGTTGATGGTGGTGGTGGTGGTGGTGATGATGATGATGTTGATGGTGGTGGTGGTTGTGATGGAGGTGGTAGTGGTGATGTTGGTGAAGGTGATGGTTACAATAATGATGATAATGGTGATGAAATAATATTGACTACGATGATTATGATGATCATGATGATCATGATCATGATCATGATGACGATGATGATGGCGATATGGTCATCGTGGTGATGATGGTGATTATTAAGTTGACATTGATGATGATGATGATGATGATGATGATGATGATGATGATGACGACGACGATGATGATGATGATGATGATTATGATGATGATGGTGATGGTGATGATTATGATGATGATTTATGATGATGATGGTGATGATATAAAGCGCCTTGAGCACTCAGCAGAGTGGATACGTGCGCTATATAAATTGCATCTATTATTATTGTTATTATGATGATAACGACGACGATGATGATGATGATGATGATGATGATGATGATGATGATGATGATGATGATGATGAAGATGATGATGATGATGATGATAGTGACATCAATGGCAATGTTTATTGTGGAAGACTTGGTAGAACTACCGTAGAACACTAGATAGAAGCACCCACCCATTTAATGCATTTTGGTGAATTCGGCATAGCGCCCGCTCCTGCTTCGATGAAGAGCACAATAATTATTACTGAGCCGAGTACCTCCCTGCACACTTGCTATATTACCATAATGAACATTCATAAACACTCGTAAACCAATCTTAAGAAGACCAATACCGATTTCTGCAATGCATTTTTGGATAAATGCGTATTAAGATATTGAAATAGCCTTTGCTCATCGTTGGAAGCCTCACTCCCTCTACAATGCGTAGAGCTTAATTTCGGCTATTGTGACCATTTAGTGGTTTACCCGTTTGGTACAATTATTATGCATGATAATACCAATATTCGTAATCGCGTATAGTATTCGTCTCATTCTCGATTTGTTCTATACGAAAAGCAATATTCTTGCAGACATGTATCTATGCTACTTCATTGCATGACGACCATTAAGTACTGATGACAAATAAGAGATAGTCTTCACCATATATCCTATTTTACTCATAATGAAAATAAGCCCTGAAACTGTCATTAGAATCCCTATTCATTCAGTATCATCACCACCATCATCTTCTTTCTCATCAATACAATTGTCTAAATCATATAGAGCAATGTCTAAAGAGACATGCATGAACATTGTAAATGGTCGTTTTGGAAAAGATTTGGGTAAGGGGGCTTTAACCTTTGCCAACGCAAGCATAGTTGATTATTGTATTGTCTCTTCGAATTTAACAATCACATTGACGATTTTAATGTTGATGAATTTGAAAAATAATCCAATATTTCCATGATATGCAAAGGAAAGAATATTTTCAGACGAGAATTACCATTACAGTAAAACAACTATGATATTCATTTGAAATGGAAATATCATAAACGGAATACAAAGTTATCTCAAACCTTTGCAAAGTCCCTATAGATAAGATCCAACTTTTAAAAAAATATCGAAATGATAGAGGTCATTAGAAATAAAACCTGAACTTAGCAATCAATCTGTCACAAAATGATGTTCTAAAATGACAAAATGGCATCCGACAACCCACAAACTGTGATGGAATAACGGAATGAGAGAAAGGAATCAAAATAAAAGTATTCTATCATTTCGGGATGCGATGATTGATGAAAAGGGAGTAAAAGATGAAGAGAGGAAATATTCAGTACACCTTTCTTGATCCTCTCTCCCAAGAAAGCACTTGTTTATTTTTCTGAATTTCATAGAAAATGTCCGTCGATCACATTCAATGAATTCTAAGCATCTAATGTTTCATCCCATCTCACATTCCCTGCTCTTTAACCCTTTCTTCTTTTCTTTTGCTATATGTACCAGTTTACGCACTCACAATTTCAGGGGTTTTATTATTATTATTATATATATTTTTGGGGGTGGGGGGAGGTTTCAGGTTTGTTTAGTTTGTTGGTTGTTTGTTTTCGGGGTTTTTTTTTTACAAATATAAATGTACATTCTCATCCCTGAAATTTGAAAATATTGTTTTCCTATTTTTTTATATACTTCTCTTTTCTTCATAACTTTATTTATATTTCTTACTACCAATCTCATTTTCCTCTACACATTTTTATATTTCACATTGCTGTCTTTCCACTTTTTTCTCCTTGCTTTCCTATCCCTTGCAAGCTGACAATAAAAAGATTATACATCCGCAAATATAATAATCCATATCTATCGTAATACACATAAATTATTCCAGAATAAAGTAGTTTATGTGATTTGAATTAGTTAGACACATATTTGTCTACATTTGAATGGAAGTGGTCCCCTCCCCTAAAAAAAATCACCCTTCCCCTTAAAAAAAATCATCCTCCATGGGCTCCCCCACCAATGCCCACGCAGCAAGAGCCCTACTCCACCTATCAACCGACTTGCTCCAACGCGCCCCTCCTCCTCACCCGTCCCAGCGGCTATCAGCTATGACAGGTCGCCTAATCCACCCCGTCTCAACTCCGACAGCAGGACCCTATTCACTGCCTTCCACTCGCCAATCGCTAGCTGCCCGCTAGCCGAACCCTTCCCCGCAACACGGTTTGCGATTATTTACCAAATCTTCGAGTAATCCCGATCTGTCACAAACGAGTACTTGTTTCCTTACTTGATGGGCAATTCGGTAAAAAGTTCTTATTTATCATAGGATGGCGAGGTTAATATCTCCCTCCTTCCTTAGCACGGCATGGTTGAGGGTAAGTGGGTTCAGGAAATAACTGTTTAAAATAAAAGCTCTAGACGGGTATGAGAACGAGACAGATAATTCAATAACATAATTTGTTGTCGTTGGATGACATCCCTTCCCCTTTTCTAGCCCAATGTGAACTACTTTCAACATTACTGAAAATGTTACCCTTTAATTGCATATTTGTTGCCTATAATTGATCCTTAGTAAACATTAAAAAAAGATCTTGAACAAAGTGATAAAGGATTATAATAAAAACGAAATTAATTTGTATAATCAAACAGAACCAGAAATAAAAACTTTCGAATACTGGAATAATACTGCAGAATAGCCCTTTACATGTGAAATGAGCGAACACTGCCATCGCATTATTATGTAATTGGCTCGATTTAACTTATCTACGTAAGATGTTAAACTACTATGACATTCTCTAGAATGGTGTCTGATATGTTACGGTTTCGCGTGTACCGCTCTGTTGTATTTTCCTTACTTTTTTCCTCCTCCTTCTCATTCTTCTTCCTTTTCTTATTGATATCATTCTATTCTTCCCCTTTTCTTCTTTGTTCATCGAATTCCATATCGAACTATAAGCATCACGTTGCGTCATTCTATATTAAGAATAATTTACTCATAATAGGTCCCTAAAACAATAATGTTGGTGATTAATGATGTCACCATCAAATCATCGTTCTTATAGGGGCCCATATCTTCAACACCAACGCCATCTAATTTTAAGCATGATTATCAAAATCTACATTGTCGTTATCGTCGTCGTCGTCGTCGTCATCACCACCAACATTGCCGTCGTCATGACAGCACTCTGTAAAAAAAAAAATAGTGACACAATGATTATGTAAACTGATATAGTTTTACTTATTGCCAAAGTTTTGCGAAATTTTGAATAAGAAAGAAGATTCTCATGTGACATGTATGTACATCCACTTCAAATTGAACATCAGAAAGACATAAATCTGGACAGATGGATATCATATTCTAATAATTCATGTACTACCTGTAATTGGCATTTATCATTACAATGACTTTAAAAATGTGGCCGTTTATTTAGTTCAGGACAGAATGCAGAAATAGAGGAAACGAAGTTTTGAAAAAGAACACTGTTACTCACCTGCAATGTATTTTGAATTATATTTGAAAAGATGCAATACGATTCGTTTGCCCAATTTTCATATTCAATTTCATCTTTGAAATATAGCATCATTAACAAACTAACATTGGGGAAACACTTGTAAGTTTTCATTACAGCGCTCTTCCATTAACATAAAATAAGAACATGTCTGAACAGTTATTCATCCTGTTCATAATGTCTTGAAACATAATTCAAGTTTCATTTTCTATATTTCCATAAAGCCCACCGGGTTAAACCATCTCAATCGAAAACCGCGCCAAAAATGTCGGGAAGTGGGTCACTGCTAGCGCGTCCTTGAATCCAGCGGACAGACGATTTGTCATTCTCAAGATTTCGAAGTGCACAATAGTTTGGGGAATTGGAAAACAAAAAGGGACTTAACTTTGAAGCGAATGAACTCCAAGAGAGCTTAACTGTATTACTAGTCTGCTTCAAAACTTGTGCCATTATTTCTGCTGCATTAACCAATAACTTTTCATCGGAATTTACCTGAATTGTATTTCATAACAGATTTGCAGTACTGGCGGTAAATGTCATTTTGCTTTAAACATGTAGTATATTTCTGTATAGACAGACATTCAGAATTACATAACGTTACATCCGGTCTGATGTCTATTGTTTCGTTTTTATATTTCTTAAGATGTTTCAAAGATTTTTAGAAAAAAATCCTTATCCA
Organism: Temnopleurus reevesii; assembly: GCA_036244855.1. Classification (NCBI taxonomy): domain Eukaryota; kingdom Metazoa; phylum Echinodermata; class Echinoidea; order Temnopleuroida; family Temnopleuridae; genus Temnopleurus; species Temnopleurus reevesii. The sequence continues at coordinate 43,970 of BQKZ01000416.1, read as the reverse complement.
GAAAAAACATAAAGTCAGTTGCTTCACGATTTTATTTACTTATTGTTATTTGCCATAAAACAGAAATGTGCTCATTTCCAATCAAAGAGCGGGGTGTCATTTTGAAATTTATTTGTAATTGTATATCAGAATCTGATTACGTAATAACTCGATTCAGATAGTCGCCAATTTACACATGACATGAAGGGCTATCAAATATTGATATAATTTTATACAATTTTTTACCAAAAAATATTTTGTTTTGAGAATTAAACCCCTCGAAGGTCTCCCTTTGCTTTACATGAGCAGGGATGAGAGTCCGATTACAAAGGACGACCCTATTATTGTATGCTGTCTGGGTAGCACTGGTGGTGGTAGGAGAGTAAGTTCCTATTCATTTATCTCTGTCATACAGAGACAGATCAACGAGAGATGGGGCGGATCCAGGTTTTGATGATGAGGGCAGACGGAAAGGGCCACCGATTACCAAAATGAATAAAAAGAAGGGGAAGTTAATCCCCAAGGGAGCAAAAAAGTGAATCTTAACCTTCTTCGCATAATGTGGAAAAAAAACAATTGAAACAGGGAAGGTATAAGGGGTCGCCAGTTAGAGAATCATTGGTCACTTCGTTCCCCCCTCCCATTTTCCCCTGGAAGATTGGCAATGCACAAACTTTCTCTTTTAAAGAGATCGAGCCCAGATGTTACCCACTACAGCGGACTATGATAACAAAAATGTATTAGAATTCACCTTCAACTTTTTTAGAATTCATGTTCAAAGATTTGTATTGTATTGTACTCTATTTTCCAATCAATAAAAATACATAAAACATATTACAAAATCAGAAAGAATAAATTTTCATGTGTAAAAAAATTTTTCAGAAAGACTGGCTGGAATAATTATGCCCTTTCAGAGGAATTAAACCAAATACATTTGTTCTTCCAAGGGGTTACACTCTGCATTTGCTGCTTTCCCGGTTCTTGTTTTATTTCGAGGTCATAGGCACAGTGGGCAGAATGGACAAAGGATTTTAGTTATATTCACACAAAATAAATGTCCTCCCCTAGTATTCTGTGAGGAAATGTCGAACAGGTGTCGCACATTTTCAGTGAATGAACAGGGACGCCAATTTGTGATCATGAAGCTGTTGTGAGGGCTTGAATGAAGTCATTAACATCGTCCAATTCCTTTTTCCATTTTCCTCAGTGCACGTAGATTAGAAAGTTCTAAAATAGAATTTCATGGCTCTGTGGGTGGATAGTGAGCGTGCGTATGTATGTATGTGTATGTGTAAGTATGTATGTGTGTGTTTTTGCGTGTATGTGTGTATGAGTGTCTTGTGTGTGCATATGTATGTGATGTAATTTTGTACTAGTGTGAATGTGTGTGTTTATGTATTTTGAGTGTGGGTGTTAGTATGTGTATGAGTGTGTGCGTGTGCGTTTTATGATGTGCGCGTGTATGTGTGTGTCTTAAACATCGCAGGAGGTAAAAGAAGCGAAACCATTGCTTCACCACCGGGACTCCACTGACTGCCCTCCCTGGATAGAGGGACCATAGTGTCTCCAACGATCCGCCAAACCCAGCCACAAGAAACCGAATACGCCAAGAAGAACGAGGTCGCCAGACTACATTGATGACAGAAGGATGACTAAATTAGAATCTTCCGAAAGTTTTCGACTATTTCAAATAACTGTATGATGTTAAAAAATATTGACAAAAAACACTTTTGGTTGGTTTCAGAAGTTAATCAACAAATTTATTTTTCGTTAAAAATCATGAATCATTTCTTAACATTAAACAATAAGTATGTTTTTTTAAATATTGTACGATAAATCCATGTATATATTTTTTAAGGTTTCATGGGAAACAACAATTTGAATGCTGGCGTAGATAATCTTATTCATAAACTTAGATAATGGTAGTTCTTATTCTGCTTATTTCTGCCACACCTTTGATTGTAGTCTCATTGATCATTAGAAGGTCTTCCATCACTCGTGTATTCTTAAAACTAATGATATTTTCACTGGCCCCCAAACTACTTGCTTTATGGGGGAGTATCTCATTTGTTCACTTTTTTTTCACATTTTCAGATATAATCAAAAACATCGCGCACATTTAAAAGTATTTTGAAATTATTTTGAATTGTTGAATATTTCCTTTAATGAAGTAATCTTATCTGTTCACATTTTATCTGTTCAGATATTCAAATACCATCAATTAAAACATCGCGCACATTTAAAAGTATTTTGAATTGATTCGGAATTGTTGAATAATTCCTTTAAGTGGATGTAATCCTATATATTTACATCCTGTTTCGATCTTATTGGGAAACTCATCTCCAGAATGTCAAGGTTACATCTTCATCATCTTGTCTGAAACATTTTTTTTTTAGTAAACAGCCATAATTGATACACTTTTTTTAACAACAACAATTGTATTTGATGAATTTTGATGTAAAATGTTGATTACAATGACCCAGCATTACCATGTTCAGTTTATTTTTCAGTTCAGTTTATTTCATTTTATTTTGACTAGGAAAAAGTGATGTTCGTGATCATGATGATGGAAATATAATTGTTAAAATTTTCCTAGTGATTGTGAAGTGTTGCACATTTTAATGTATTCGCAAAGGACTATTTAAGAGATACAAAATACATTACAGTAATTCGTACAGTATTTTTTAATTTGGAATGCTTCTCATGATTCAGGAATTTGATAGGTGCAAACTGTTTCTGCTGGGCATTGGGACTCCACCCCCCCCCCCCCTGACAAAAAGCTGTAATGACTGCCATGGGACGTAAATCATTAAAGCAATATTTCAAAGTGTTATGGTTTCATCGAAAATCATTTCCTTTGTCAATTTTTATTTGATTAGTTGTTAATTAACTATTTTCCATTTATTCTTTCAATTTAAAATTCATTTCATTCTTACCAAATGCCACTCGTGTCCATGCATTATGGATTATATGTGATGACTAAAATCAAATTTAAAAGTTGTTAAAAATGAATAAATATCAAAAACAAAAATGTGGGTCTGTCTTCTCTGACCTTGAAAATCATCAAAGAAAACGCCATCTCCTTGATCGTGACTTTGTGATGTATGACCATCAGTGACTGTGAAAAACACAACCAACCAGACTCATTACGACACATGGAATTTACACAAAGTTATGTGATAACAATCATTCATTTTTATATGTTAAATATTAAACGAAATAGAATCAAAATCAAATAGAATGCAATTTCAACTTTCAATGCTCGTAAGTGTTGCAAATTAAATCACAACATAATGCGATTTCACACATGATGTGGCGCAAAGGGTGATAAGAACAACCCCTTTCAGAATCCGAGCAGTAGAAATATTATGGGTGAAAAGATTATGATAGTGAAAAAAAGAAGCATTGAAACAAACCCCATCTGAAAAAAAGCTAGCGACGGTAATTTGACGAAAAGCGGTAAAACAATATTTTGAAGTGCCGTGGTTTCTTCCAAATGTTCACTAATTTATGTATATTGTTTCATTTTATTAAATGTTTAGTCACGATCCTTTTTTCATTATTCATCCATTTAATTTGAAATGCATTTCATTCTTACCAAATGCCAATCGTGTCCATTATGAAATATGCATTGACTAAAATCAAAACAAAAAAAGTGTTTAAAACGAATAAATATATACAAATTAAAAATCTGGGTCGGTCTTCTTTGACCTTGAAAATCATCAAAGAAAACGCCATCTCCTTGATTGTGACTTTATGATGTATGACCATCAGTGACTGTGAAAAACACAACCAACTAGACTCATTCGCTCCAACGCCCTCATCTTGATTTCTTCTTTTTTATCTCGACGCATTCAAACGGTACACTTGTTTCTCCCACTCATAGAATTGTAATAAGAAATGTAATGGTCTTCATTTTGTTTCTTATGTTTATGGTGTGATGATAACTGTAACCTTTTGATTTGTACTTTAGAATTTTAAATTGCATTCATCAATGAAAACTTGTTTTCGAAAAACAGTCATGATTTGTATGAAGTATACATTTATTTTGCCAGTATACATTTGGAAGTATAAATGTGATTTACAGGAGAAGTATAACGGGCTTAGACCATGCATGCAAAAAAGCCCCTTCAACAAATTGTGGACACGACATTTTTGTAAATTACATGTGTTATCATCATTACTATTGAACTGTTAGTGATAAAAAAGATATAGGCCCACATAATTTATGGATTTAAAAATGGGAAGCTAGAAAATTTTATGAATTCATTTCGACTTTCTTTTTTTTTCAAATTTAGCAAAATTTAATATTATGTAGACCGTATCAGAAAGATGGGGAAACACGCATTATACTTAGCTTTCGATTGGTGTCTGAATGACCTTTTCCATTGAAATCAAATAGATCATGTTCTCAGCAAAGGCGTCAATAATCATTGCATAATGGATTTCGTATCACAGCTCTTACTTGAAAACATTAATGGAATTATGATTTAGTAACATATGAAGTAATGACATTATTTTTAATGACATCCTTTTTCATTTTATTTTGTGATATTAAAAACGATTCAACTTTGAGAGACCGGGGAAAGTGCAACGATGAATTAAAACGTCTAGTCTGTGACATCCAGACAATTTAATGCTTTCGCTAACATCTTCATGCACTTACCAATCTGTTAATAACACTTGATGGGTGGGTGGGTTGTTCGTAAATATGGAAAGGAGTCTGATGTTTGAAGGTTAGTGCGTGCGGTGAATGGTGCATGATCAGAAAGTCGGAGACCGCTTTTCTGCCCGGGCCGCCGCGCCGTGCCACCCCGGCGGTGATGAGTTAAACATGGACATGAACTTGCGGGTCGCATGATAGCAAAACCATCTCTCCATGGACACAGTGGTAATTGAAGATGCACTTGGTTTTACCCCTATGATATCTTCTATCTTTTCCAAATGCTTTGTTTTATTATGCTTAAGAAAATGTGCATGCCTTTCATACAATGTGTATGACTTCTCATTGAGTTGTATGTGAACAAGTTCAAATTACATTCTACCGAATTATGTTTCAACTTAATATAGGGTTTTCCGGCCAAATTCACGAAATTTTCATTCGAATTAATACTTATGCCGTTTGAATTAGGGAAGATAGGTTTTGCCGTGTAAATTGTCATTTAATTTTTTTTCATTCGATTAACTATGTTCGTCGCATCTTTGTGAGTTCTTTTCATTCAATTTAGAAACAAACCATATAAGCATTCAAAATAACCATTGATCATTGAAGCGTCATTTCTAGCTTTTGGAATTATCGATTAGCATTCTTTTTCTGAAAGGTATCATTCAATTTAAGAAAGCATGCTGATAATGCAAGGGAATGCAGGAGAAGTAATCAATATGGGAATATTTTTAAAAGATAGAGGGGGAAATAAGTGTGTTTTCTGTACAGATTTTCACTATCATATTGAATAGTTAAATTTACAAAAATGTTCACGTTTGAATTACCGTTCACTATTCGTTACACAGTCGTATAATGTATTCCTTTCATTCCCTCATGATTTAAAATGGAATTATGATGAATATGAGGAATCACCTTTGGTAAACAATTGTTTCAGTTTATTATGGTGGTGGATTAAATTCGACAAGATTTTTTACATTGACCATTATAATTGAGAGAAGAAAAAACATTTATCACCTTTTATTGGCTACATATATGACAAGAATTCATAAGAAAACCAAAACAAACAAAACTAAAACAAATCTGAGGAAAGGAAACAAAACGAAGGTAACATTTACATAAATATCTTTAATCTTAAAAAAAAAAAAAAAAAAGGTTAAAAACCCAGTGAACATGATAAATATATATACCTAAAATCAATTTAAATGCAAATTGTGTCAATATGATTGCTATAAATAAAATTGAATGATACGATTATGCCGTGGCGATAACCGAAAAAAAGCAAAATTCCTATGAATTGAAAAGAAATTATCACTCAATTGAATGAAAACTCTGTATGCAAGTAGAATTAGAAATATGAAACGGTGATATCCACGGGTTGACGGATTCTCGGCGAATTTGAAAATAAAGACAGTTAAAAGTCATGCTATACTCGCGATTTTGGCCGGAAAATCTTATATTATTCATGCTTGCAAATTATTTATGTGTACCATTATTGTACTAATCGATAGGCCTACTTATTATGAATGCATAAATATCAAATTTGTCAAATTCTACCGATCCGAGCTGGTAACCACTGGCCGCATTGTCTCAAGTCGGTAGTATAACGAGAAGCTATACATGAATGATTATTGTCAATTTTGATGTATAACACCAAAATTCAAAGATATCTTTCCGTGTTTTTCTGTTCCTGTTTTAGATAAGCCCGCAGTTATAATAAAATTGAATTAAATATGTTAAAACCCATTCTCCTTTTATGTTTCAATTTGATATGTTTTAATGCACATTCGACCATTTAGCCATTCCATAACATGATAAATTATACCTTCAAGCAATATATGATAAAATACTGTATATGATTAAATATGTGATAAAATATACGTATTCCTCTTTGTCTAAATGAATATAACGTGTGAAAGAGTGTCATTAACCCATATATCTAAATTGAATTCCAAACTTGATTCGATACACAATGTTCTAAAAATGTACTTCACTTCCTATCACATATTGATAATTTCATTTTGGGTTAGGATGTCTCCATGACGACGGTTACCAGTAGATATTTTGATGCAAGATGGGGATCCGATATTTTTAACGGAAAAAGGAAACGTCTGAAAACTGGAAGCTGCTTGATTAATTCTGCTCAATTCTTCCACACAGATATTTAATCTAACAGAGGGTTAGCACCCCTCATCCCAACCCCCCCCCCCAAAAAAAAAGAATAAAAGGTAAACACAGAAATAAGACAGATATATAAATAGATAATAAGGCTTACAGCTGACAAGCAAGATAACAAGCATGCATAAGAAGAGAAGAAGAAAACTGACCCCTCCCTCTTTTGTCCACATTTCTTGCAACGTTTTAAGGGTATTGGTCTCTCTCTCCTCCCCCTCCAACTTATTTGTTCTTATTTCTGCCCTTCTGGAATTATCTTTTTATTAAATATATTTTATACTCCAGCTTGATATATATCTCTGATATCTTTATCTCCGATGTAATTTATTTCGTTGTTATTGAGGCGGGTTTACACATTTCAAGAACGAAAACGACACAAATCTCATCGGCCAGCATCTCGTTAAAACTCCTTTAATTCGCCGAGGACAACACATGTGATAAAGTGTTACACTAACCTAAATACCAAAATTCCTGAACAATAATCTAATAATGTATCTCAGTAATGATACATCTGCAGACTTGTAAACATAAACACTGCTCGGCGGCTTGCTTATTTATCAATCTTATAGTTATCTTCTGTAGATTTGAAGTTGTTTCGTTGTTTTCCGTTTTCTCTCTCTTGTCTTTACTCGCTCAACCATGTTTTGTACACAACCTGTACATTAAAACCCATTTCGGCAATATCATGAAATTGCATATAGGATACAAATACACTCTTTATTGAGTAGAAGCTTACCCAATACAGGGCAACATAATATTCATGAGCATGATGAGCCAACCCAGGATTTTGGCGCTCGGGGGGGGGGGGGGGGGGGGGGGGGGGGGGGGGGGGCTGAGCTTAATGGCTGACAAGCAAAACAATCTTCAGCTCAAATTTGGCGCCTCTATCGGCGAATTTGGCGCCCCCAAGCACCCACACAAAATGGTAATATTTTGCTCATGTTCATTCCGAATTAGTAAAACATATTTATTTTATCCGATAGCTGTGATTAAAGCACGGCATCTATACTATTTTAGAAAGCAGGAGAGTGCAGGGGGTCTAAAGATATACTTTGATAACAGTTATCATCATGTTGCTAAATAAAACGATACAATTTTGAGTAGATGGCCTTGTTTTCGAAAAATATAAAAATCCCCCCTTATCTAGCCACGGCTTATCCCCGTACCCATACACCTTCAAGAATAGATGAATAGGAAATGGAAGGATAAAGAAACTAGAATTTGATGGTGCTCCCGTTAATCAAGTAGACATTTTACAATAGTCATTTTCCAAATTTTCGTTATTTGTATTTTTCGTATAGTCATTGATTCCTCTACTTTCAAGATTTGAACACACTCTCTCGACTGTGTGCACGGTCTCGGTGGTAAAACAGGAACTATGAAGATGACACTGAGCATTATTTTTCAATTCAGTTCCCATTACGGCTCTGATACTAAGCATTTTACAAGTTCCTTACCACGATTACCACAGGACACAATTGTTAATTCAATCACTTCTCCGAGGTTACAACTCCTTTTTGATGTGTGAAATAGAACATCATAAACTATATCTTGGAAACAAGACCCTCAACCCTTTCGTCCTCTTCCCAACTACAAATATATATTAGACTATAGCTATCATTCTGAGCGAATATTAATCACTTGTGAATTGTTACGATTAATTAATTTTGTTTCATAACTATGAATGTTTTTTTTATGATTTTTATAAAATTTTAGACAATACTGTCCTATGATGATAATGATGACGATGGGGGTGGTGGTGTTGTTGTTGTTGTTGGTGGTGTTGGTGGCG